>JAOEHX010041506.1:28821-69175 GCA_025448015.1 Bolborhynchus lineola
GACTCCTCAGCCAGCCTGAGACACTGCTTATTCCTGTGGCAGCAAAAGGAAGATCCTACCTTTTGTAGTAGGGTGGTCTTGGACACTTGTCCTGAGTTGGATATTATGCAGGAGCTGTGCTTTCTGGGTGAGAAATAACATGCAGAATAACAAAGTGACCTACAAAAAGCACATGTAATAGCTAAAAAAGCAGAGAAGATGCTGTTGGGTCCATTGCCTGGACCCCTTCCCAGGGCTGTCCAGCTGGGCAGCACCCATCACACCACCTCACCTCCAATGCATAGCTCTGAAAAGCTCAGCCTTTCTCTGCCTGTTGCACAGCAATAGATGGGGACAGCGCTGCTCCTTATCCCCAAGCCCAGGCTGGAAATCCTCAGTGGTTCGTTTTCCTTCTTACACACAAGCAGATGTCAGAACTGCAGATCACAGCCAGCGGGTCAGGAGGGATATCCCAGGGGGTTCCCAGCTCCTCTACACACAACTTGAGATCTCTTCCACACCATGAAAGCCCCAGGGTCCAGAGGGTAAAGGTGGCCACATGCCTCCTGCATTGGGCTTTCAGATTCACCGCATGGAGAGGGCCAGGTTACTCGTTTGGTGGAACACCTGGTTAAGTGCTTTGTTGGATGAAGGCCATAATGATCAAGAGAGGGAGAACAAGGCAGAGATGGGGAGATGGGAGGGACAGGAGGGGCAAGTGGAAGAGATTTGGGCTGCAGCTGGAGCAATCACCACCAAAGGGCCCAGCAGTGAGTTAATGAATACTATCCCCAAATGGTATTACATGATTAACTCAGAGCCATTAACTAGGTGAGCAAGAGAAAGAAGTCCAGTCCTCTGCTCCAATGTCAGATGGTCAGGACCCCTTCCCTGACTTGAAAAGCACTGGTTGTCTGTGCCCAAACCCTTTGGGTTGGTAGCTGGAAGAAGAAGCCATTCAACCCATATGGCAGATGTCCAAAGGAGTGGAGAGCTATCTGCTTTCCTCCTAGCAAGGCTACAAGCATCCCTTCAAAAGCTGCACCCAAGGAGGTGATAGAGGCTACAACAGTGGTCAGTGCTTTCAGAGAAATCATTGCAATGGGGAAACTGGATCCTTTTCCTACCTGCTGCCCATCCACGAGGCCTAAAGCAATGGCTGTCATACAACTATAGAAAGTAAGATTCACCTAGGCTCCCCTTTGTTCCCACCTTCCCTTCTCCCTGTGCACAGCATCTGTCCTTCTTCTTATCTTTGGTATTGGAAAGGACCTTGGAGTCAGCCAGGCTGAAGGGAGCACATGGAGAGCAAACACTGTGCCTTGCTTCTGGCTGGAGAAAATCAAGTGTTCCCCGTGCACCTCAACATCACACACATCTTTGCACTGCCCTGGTCATCACTGGGGACCCATGGTCTCTACTATTGCCCCCAGGGTGTACTGGGATCTTTGGCCTGAGCTCTGGCAGTAGAAGATGCTTAGCTGCTGTCATGGGAAGCAGCATTTTTTTCGCCTCTCTATGTATGCTTTTTCTGAACCGGAGGGTAAAAGTAAATGGAGAGGAAAAACAAGTATTGATGGAACAGCTAGAAGGGAGAAGAGAGCTTTTTGTCTCACTAAGAGACCTGACCTTTCTGTGGTAGCTTCAAGAACCCTCAAGAAAATGTGCTTTGCTTGCATTTGCTGCAGGTAAATCACTGGGAGTTTTCACCCCCTCTCAGGAGATAACGTCTAGACATTTATTAACTTGGAGGCTCTGGGTGTCTATGAGACCTGAGGAGTCTAAAAGCTCCCAGCTGGTGAGACCAGGCTCTGAAATGATGCCCTCACCCTTTTCTCAAGCAGCGGATCCCTAAGAAACCCAGCATTGCTCCTGCTCAGCCCACCCTCTTGCCCTCATGCTTGGACCTGCTAACAAGGCTACAGCGGGACGTGGTTCTGCAGGGGCCTCATGCACGACTCTTCAAACCACGCTTTATTCACAAAACACAATAGACTCATAAAAGCAGCATGGAAAGATGGGCCAGAAATTAAACACATTCCACTGGGTTTGGGTTTGTGGAAGAGGAAAGTTCATCTGTGTTGGCATAAAACCATACAGCCCCTCCTCTCCCATAGCAATAAGGAGCCAAGTGTCCAGGCTGCCTTCCTCACTAGAAAGGGCTGGTCAGTACGCTGCTGGTGCCAGGAACTGAGGGGGGAACTGGTGGTAGGGCAGCCACGGGGGTTGTACTGTTGATCAGGATGAAATGAGATGCAGAATGATGGAGAACCCATATCACCCATCTACCCTTGAGTTCCTTTAGCCTCTCCTTGTCCACGGCTAAGGTATTACAGCAGCAGCATGTGCACACACGCTGGGGGAGGCATGCAGTCCATCCAGACATGGGCCTCCATCTCCTGCTGTGTGCAGGGCAGGAATCTCTTTGGCAAGCCCTGAAACGTCACCCCTGGGGCAGAGGGCAGCAGAAGCAGCAGGCTGGCTAGTGCAGGGTACCATGGAGGTTCAAAGAGCAGTCACTGCTGACATGGGGAGAAGAGATAACATCTCTCAAGCAGGGTTCACTGCCTGCCAGGCAGTGCACAGAGGTCAAATGTTGCCCTAATGGCCCCTGCAGCCTCCTGCCAGGAGGCTGCTACAGCTGCTGAGTGCCCATAAACACAAGCACCATCTTTCTTTTCCTTTGCAAACATCATTGCTTTTAGATGAAGGATCCACAAAGCATCTTCCTTTGTGCAAAACAGTGCAAAACAGAGGTGTTTTGCACAAAGGCAGGAAGCCTGGGGTGTTTTTTCCACCCTGGTAGCCTTGCAAGCAGGCAGCTCTCCCTTCTCTGCCCTCCCCAGGCTGCTCAACCTCCCCCGAGGATTGATCCTCAAGCTGCAGGAAGCTAATCTCTCTGGGATCACCCCAGCCTTTCTAGATGAGACAAGGCAGGGGGAGAGGAGGCAGAGATGAAGTCCTGGCCGCTGCAGCCCCACAGCAGAGATCCAGAGACCCTCCTTCTGCCCAGAGAACCTCAGCTTCACACCCGAAAGATGGGGAGAAAAAATGAAGGTATCAAAAGTGTGGCATGAATCACAGGGAGATTTCAGACTGATAAATATTTCAGACTGACAACTATTCCTGTCCTTGAAAGTTCATTCATCAAACTCTCAGCAAGGCCTTCACTTCCCAGGACCATAAATACTAAGACCTATTTTAACAACTGCTTTCAGCGTGGCCAATACTAAAAGTATGGAAACCTGTTACAGATCAGCCTATATCCTTGCATATCACAGTGTAATTTATTGCACCTATAAAAGCTATATTCAAATATACTTCTGTTGTAATTACAGTCCCTGACTGTGCAGGATCTATTTGTGAGCTGATTGTACCTTGTTTAGACGTGACTCCACACAATGACAACAATTTAGAAACAATAGCAGGTATTAGTATCACGGCAATATAAGCAGCCTTGGTCTTACATGCAGGGAGGGTTTTACTGTCTGTCCAGGAGGGAAAATTTGATCCAGAACCAGGAAAACCTGCTTGCCGTCAGAAGAAAAGAAATGATGCAGACTTGGAGCTGTGATACTCTCCCCTCTGTGGTGCTGGTGTAGTTTCTGAGCGATGCTACATCAGCTCATCCCTGACCCCGGCAATGGTTGTCACAGACTCCAGCCGGCAGACATGGGTCCTGCTCCAGTTTCTTTGCAAGCCTCAGACACCTGAAATAATTGAGGGCTGGGTTTTGGGGGTATTTGATAGTTTTCTAGGTAAATTAGTCCTGAATTTTTCGGTTGTTCCCTTTATGGCGGAGCAGAACTCGGATCCCCTTGCTAAATGCCATGGTAGGAGGGAAGCACAGAGCCCTTCATTGCACCGCATCCCTCTTAGCAGCGACGGCCTATGATGATAAAAGGGAAATTCACTCTGCTTTTTGTCCCACAGATAAATATCATCCCCAGATCCTTACACCAGTCCCAGCCTTTGACAGCCAAGCACTGAGCAACCATCAGGCTTCTTTGGTTCCAATCTCTACGCACCATCTTGGCTGTAAGCTCTTTAAGCAGAGCTTTGGCCTACTGGGCTCTCTTAAGCACATTTCATTCGTGAATTAAGTCTCTGACAGCCCATATCTCTATGATCAATATGTTTGTTTATTAGCAGCAGCTGCTGCGTTTCAGCAAAACTGGAGGGCTCCAGAAGGAGCAGCGTGCTCTAACCGCAGAGCAGGGCTTGGGATGGGGAGGAGAAGGACTTCCCGCTGGCAAATGGGAGCTGGGCTGGATAAGATTTCACGCTAATGACCCTTTAATTGAAATCACTGCTCGGGACAGATTGCGCAGCTCGGGGGTATCTGCACTGATGGCTCCCGGTTTGACCACTCCCGAGATGAGCCCGTTAAGTCAGCAGTGGTGAACAAAAGCCAGTGAGTGGGACAAGGAGGGGTCCCTCATCCCCAGCAGAGTTCATCTGCACATCTAAGGAAGCCTAAATCAGCTGTAAATGGAGACCTGTGCAAAAGGAGGAGAGGATGTGCAGCTTGTTGGACCTTATTCTTCTGCTTTGCTGTATCTGCTGTCCCAGGCAGGATATAGCCCTTGCTATCTCATTGTTTGGGCACGGCTGTCCCCATGTGCTGGTCTTGTGTGCTCAGGAAGGAGAATCAGGACAGATGGACCTCATTCCCACCTCGTGGTGTGACCTGAGCCCTGCTTTGAATTTTTTCACCTTCCTCTCTCTCTCAGTCTCACGAAGTGGATGTTACAAGGCAGTAGTAATACCTGTCTACCCTAACACATGCCAGGCAGGAAGATGGACACAGCAGAGAAGAACAGGAGCTGGAAAGAAGGGGAAAGGGCAGAACGTGGTTTTCCTCCCTGTGAAGGCTAGGGAGCTGTGATATGAAACTGAGGACTGAGTCCTCAACAGCCACAGAGATGTTCCAGGGCATGATTCCTGCTCCGTGCACCCACCTTAACCCCAGCCAAGGGGGAACCTCCTTGTCCCCCCTTTGTATCACAAAGTGTATTACGGGATGGAGAGTGCTTATGAAACAAAGGCTTGTTAGAAGTAGGCAGCTCTTTTGGATCTGTTTTGTAACTAGAAATGTTGATGTGTGTCTCTTGCAATGCAAAGAGATGTCTGAGTGCACAGAAAGGAGGGTTACGAACCTGCTTTGAATGCATTTATTATTCCCATTAATTACTATGCCTGCTAAAGAGGACCAGCTGTTCTAGGAGGCTGTGGTACCAATTTATCAGGAGAAGATTCCAACAGAAGTCACAGAGAGTTTTCCTCTGAACTTGGGAGGATGGAAGATGGAGGTTTTTTAATTAGAACTTGTTATTAATGGGAACGTAGCAAATTAAAAATAGTCTCCTTCCCCCCTCCCCATTATATGAAGCTCTGATCTCAATTAGAAAGATCAGGGACTAACCATTGAATGCGAATTACTGAGATGAAAACTGACTGAAAGACAAAAACCCAAAGACAGAGCCATCACAGGGAGAGAATGGAGACGGGGAGCAGCAGGACCACGGAACAATGAGCAGAGGCTGGCAGAGGCTGCCTGCAGCTGCCCAGCATCAGCGGCACAGCCGGAGCTGGTGGCTTTCTGCTTTCCCCTCCCCAGGCTGCTGCTAGCAGGGATTGTCCCATCTAAAGCCATCACCAACCATCTCTGTTTGGGCTTGAGACATGATGCTAAGCATTGTTTGTACCCCATCTTTGCAGGCTCAGCACAGTGGGACCACAGGGTCTGGCTTATGTGAGCATTGTATAAGAAGGGAGAACCCATCCCTGTCCTCAAGCTCAGGGCCATCTGTGCAAGCTCGCTGATGGGCGCAGGCTCCTGTCTGCTTGTCATTGCACCTGCAGAAATGTCCCATTGTCACTGTTTGGCACCATCCCAAAGGTCTTCAATCCAGGCACTGCCCTCATGAAGGCTACAAACAAGGCTATATCCTGCCCTGGTTTTGTCCTGCTGGTTCTCCAAATCCAGTAGCATTGAGGATGCCCTGAAGCTGCTGAGTTGTCAGCAAGAAATGACCAATCTGGTCCCCAGGCCCTCCAGCACAGGAGCTGTAGTCCACCACACAGGTATAGAGCAGAGGCTGGCTGCAGGATCAGTCACTGCCATGTCTGGGTGGGCAAGTATGGAGTAAAACAACCCAGTGTGCAGGTTGGGATGGAGCCTTTTGTTTCATTCAGGTTTTACCAATCTGAGTCATACCAGGTCAAGGAATGGGCAGTCAGGAGTCAGACATGGGCTAATACATTGACTCTATGATTCTATGATGCAAAGGGACAGCTGTGTCCAACCAAACCCACCTCCTGCATCCCACTGTTTGAAAGACTTGGTTAATGACTTCTTGATGAGAATCTCATCTGCTCCCTTCTCTGGTCACTTGTGGATCAGAGCCCCAGACTGACTCCTTTCCAGCATATAATCCATGACATATTCTAGGGCAGGCAGGGACCTGAGGCTGAAATTACAGCCTTGCTTACTAATTGCTGCATATTCTCTCTCCGTAGGTATGTCATTGCCAGCAATTAGCACAAAATCCTTTCCCACTCTTGTTAAGTTCCTGTGCTGCAGTTAAATACTCCCAGATCCCATTTAAATGATTTCAAATGCAATTCATTCTGGCTCGTTAAGTAATTCCACAGCAGTGTTTGTCGTCTTCTCTCAGTTTTCCAACAGCCACTTTCTCCCAGAAAGAATATGATGACTGAAGAATGGAGAAGAAGGGGGAAATGTAAGCGATATGAACATGGAGATATCTGGGGTCCATCCTCTGCACCTCTGAGGGATAACATGAAGATTGTGTTCAGGGGTGAAGGCAACCTTGGTCAAAGGGCAGAACTCTGTGACTGTGTCCTGTGACTCTTGATAGACAATGCTGTGAGATGCTGTGTAAATGGTGATGACAGGCAGGCAGTAAGCTCAGCCCATCCTGGCCTCCCCCTGTCACTATCTCTGCTCCTAACATGGGATATTTCCCTTAAAGCCTCAGCTCCTGGAGACAAATGACTCAGCAAGACTGAAAGAAAATAAGGGGGGGGGGGGGTAAGGAAAAGTTCTGTTCTTGTGGCTGGGTGCAAAATAAATAAAAGCTGTGAGTGCCATTTGAGTGCAACCCACTGGTTCCAGAGCCAGAAGGCAACGGGAGAGGAAACAACATTTAATATCTTTGTTTGAATTTGGAGACCAGACTGGTGAACTCTGAACGTCTGGGGTCAGCGGTCTGGCCTCTGCTGTGCCTCTGTGCTGGAGAGGAGGCAAAGGAGCCAGGCTCGTCTCCTCTGGCGCATCTCTGTGGCTCCACAGCCAGCACCCTGCTCACCACAAGGCAGGAGCACCGTGGCAGGGAAAACTCCCCATCTCCATCAGGAATAGCCACACTCTCATTGCAACTTCAGTAACTTCTTATTCCCTCCTGTATCCACGTGTTAAATTTGATGGCTAACCCATTCCCAGCTATAGACACTACATGAAGTGATCTTTATATGCAGCTTGATATGTTGGTGGCTTTCAGTCTACAGTTCTAGAGGCCTTGGGGTCCATCAACTACTTGCATGGAGTCATGAAAAGGTTGCAAAGAAAAGCAGTCTCCTTTCTGCCATTCAACTGTCCACAGCTGTGTTACTGCTGGAGAATTTGTAGTGGTTCTTAAGTTGATGAAGCTGAAAGCCACTGTGCTAAATGCATCAAAGATCCTGCGGGATGAAAGGTGGAAGAACAAGAGAGTGTGCTCTTGTCAATAGGAGGGCAGCTGCCAGACTGCCTGTCGGGGAAGGAGGAGAAGGATACACAGGGTTCAAGCCCCCACTTTGTGTTTATTCCTGCATGCTTTTGTTTGTTTATGATGGAATGAGTTTCAAGTGAGGTGTGTGGGTGAACTCCTCCAGCCACTTTGTTTTGAGGGCAACATCGAGTGCTTATAGCTAATGGTCCTCCTGAAAGGCTTGGTTGAGAAATGGGAGTTTGGTTGGAGAGGAATCAGCACTAAAAGGGGAGAAAGCATACCAGAGATGCCGAAAGTGTTTATGCGGTAAAGTTTGCTGCTGAAAATCAACTTGGCTAGCAACACACCTCAGACAGGGATGCTGTCCTATTCCCAGGCAGTTATGGCATTGCAGGGATGGTCCTGAAAAACACCCTCTAAAATAGATAGGGCAATGTAAGGGAAATCTCTGCTTGAAAATGTGTGTCCCCATCTGTTAAACAATATTCAGGTGCTCCTGCATTTACGCTTCCTCCAGATTTATGCAGCTATGGCTTTCAAAGGCAGATTGTCTATGAGAAGAACAGATGGAGAGAACAATACTCCCATCCAAGCTTTGCACCAGAACTGAAGAAGTTTGTAATCTGGTTCTTGTTTACAGAGCTCAGGCTTCAAATTAAGCCCCCTCTGGTCTGAATCACTGGTAGCTCAGGAGCCCATTGCAGAGATGAGATCCTCCTGGTTTTACTTAATCTTTTCTGCTGGTCTCCCATCAAGGGCTATTTTGTGAAAGCGACAGTGGTTTCAGGGATGTTTTCTGCATGAGCACCCATTGGGGTCAAAACCTGGGCCGAAGATAATAGGGCATCAGGGCCAAAATTTTCTTCTTCCCCATAGATATGGGAGAGCATTTTTCAGGTTCCCAAGCTTCATGACCGAGTGGTGAGTAAAGTCTCTCCACTGCCCCAAAGCTTTCAGCAGTGCAAAATTTGCTGTAAAATGATAAAACTAATTTTATGGAACAAAAATAATACTCAGTTGTATCGGCAGCTAGTTCCCAATCTCTCTGTTTTCTGCATCTCTGTCGATATTCAAAGGAAAACAATGTGATTGTTAATTACAAACTGTTTTGAATGCATGAAAGAAGCTGTTTCAGAGCCAGAGCCTGCCAGAGGCAGGGAAGCTGAGAATACAAGGTGTGCCGAGCTGCTTTAAAGGGCAGAAAGTCCCACTGTAATTAAGGCTGGTGCAATCGTTGTAACAGACACAAGGTGGAAACGTTACCTTGCTTAGCTTCCCTTTTGTTTTTTCCCTGTCTCTTGGGTTGTGCTTTGGACTAGGTGGAAAACGCTGAAATATCAACAGAGAGCTTTGCATTTCAAAGAAGTTAATGCACAAGTGATGTTGTGATTCATTAGTTGTCTATCCATGCACTGGTGTCCCAGGGTCCACAAGTAAATCAGCAGCCCTTATTGAAAGCTGGTGCTCCACTGTGCTCATCTTCTGCTGGCAAGGCAGAGATGCACAGGAAGGAAGAGACCCCCTTGGTGCAAGAGTTAATGCTCAAAACACATTTGCTTTTCCCAGCTCTACATGATCTTTTTAATCCCACCATGATCCAGCCCGCTGTGGCGAAAGCAATCTCAACACCCTGATGATGTGTAGGATGAAAGAGAAACACACCTTAAAAGGGAGGAGGAGTCTGAATGCAGCACATGTACAAGGTAAAATACATACAGGCATGCAGCAAGATATGTGCAGTGTTCCAGTGAATACTGGGCAAGGAGGGAAATGCCTCAGATGCAGACACACAGACATGCATCACACACATATGAAGATAAGCTTCCAGAGGAACTCCAGGCATGTGGTACATGGACAGCTGTAAAGTAGCAGCTCACACGGGAGGGATGCTCAGAAGATCACAGGACCAGCCCTGGGCAGCGTGCATCCATGCTCTGTACACTCATAGCTCCCTTGCTAGCAAAAGGTCCCACTTGAGCAGGACCAACCTTCTCCAAGCCCACCTGGGGCTGGAGAAGATGTGAAGGATGGCATTTCACAGCAGCACATCTGTGGGGCCAGAGGTAGGGGGACAGTGGCTGGAGTATGTGTGTGACAGCAGGGAGAGGACACAGATAGGATGTAAAAGAGAGGCTGGATCGGACACCCAAACCAAGGATGCCCTTGGATAGAGCAGTGTGGAGGGTCTGTGGAAGGTCCCAAGAGCCCAGGACAGGTTGCAGCACCAATTCACAGTCACCTACTCATCACCAGAGGGGACTGCAGAGCCCAGAGTGCTTGCAGCTGCCCAGCCAAGGGCAGGCTCGCCATTGCCACTGCCACCTCTGACTCCTTTCACCTCTTCTCTACAGCACCATTGGAGAGATCACCAGCACCCCATGGCACAGCAATGTGCCTGCTGGTTTCCCCTGAAGAGGGCCGCTGCCTGCTCTGCAGTTCAAAGGCAGCCTGCTCCCACTCACCAGCAGGGCTGAGGTTAATCCTCAGGGAAGGAGATAGTGCTATTGTGGTCTCTCTGTCCTCTGATTTGCTACTCCACAGGACTTGGAAGCTGCAGGTCTCCTTTCCCAGCTCCATGGCTGCTCCACACCTTGCAGCAGAGGCAGCTGATGTTGGGACCCCTCTTCAGCATAGCCAGCCAGGCTGTCTTCTCATTGCACCCTCTTGCAAACTGCTTGAAAGCAAATGTCTCTTTGCTCAACCTTGCTCTGCTCCCCTTGGAGCCCTGCAAAATGATCTCTGCAACCCCACAGTTGCCTTTCTCTGCCCCTGCCCTGATTTATTGCCCACATCAGTAAGACAAACCTCCCAGGGCACTTTGCTTTCTCCTCTCCAGTCCATCTCCTTCAGCTTTATCCTCCTGCCCTCTCATTCCTTCACATCCAGCTTCTCCTCCCCAAAAAGGGGTGCTCATAAATGTTTTGGCTCCATCACATGGAAATGCTCCCAGGGCTCTGTCCCTCTCTTGATCCAATCCCAGCCAAATGTCCCCACGTCAGCACAACCCTTCATTCCTTGGAATTTGCAATGCTCCCAGGGTGTTTTTTCTCTTCCATAGGATTCATGTTGACATTGGTGCCCCCAACACCCTGCTCAGGAGGCTGCCTGACCCCAACACAGTCCCCCTCCGGCTCTAACCACAGGGATGGCCAGCAGGAACACCGTGCCTGAGCCCGTGGCTGTGGTCTTACTCCACATTGTGGCTCTGCTCCTCCTCCTCTGCTCACAACCTTCCTCCTACGGGCTCCGGTGACTAATGCTGATGGCACAGGCTCCTCTCATCGTGCATCATCCAGCACATGTGGGTGTGCGAGGGTGAGAGCAAGCACACAGAGGGGGAGCTGGTGAGAGTGTGAGACGGGCTGCGGGAGCCTGTGTGTGATGGTGTGAGGGGGGGACAGCCTGGGGACCAGGAGGGCAGCAAGGGCTGGGGATGCGAAGAGACATCCGCGTTGCACTTGCTGGTGGGACGTTGCTCAGAAGGTCCTGATCCCCCAGAGTGAGCAAGGGAATGGACTTGAAGCAGCACTGGGTACACTGGGGAGACTGGTTTCTCTTACATGAGAAACAGAGCAGGAGGCCGGGCAGAATGACTGAGACCCCAAACCCCTGCCTCAGTTTCCCCCGGGCAACACTTACTATTGCCACAGCCATTATTTCTCAGCAGCCCTCCAGGCTGCCATTCCCACACTGGTGATGCAGCTCCAGGCCGTGATATGACACAGCTCATGATGCACCGAGCCATCTGCAGTGACCCTGAAAGTGAATGAGCGGGAACTCAGACACAACGGGGTGGCCCAGCACTGCCCAGTGCCCCTTTCGTGGGCTGCTTCATCACCCGTGGGGTGTCAGAGCCTCAAGAAACAGAGCTGCTCTGGGTCAGGCACTGAGGAGACCCTTCCCTCTCTCAGCAGTCCCACCAGCTTCCATTTAGCCCCAGTGCACAGGGCACTGGTTGGTGACCCCTGGGGGATGCAGGATAGCATCCCCAAGGAGCCAGGTCCATGCACACTCTCAACCCAGCCATGGAAAAGTGCATCGCATTGAGGTCTTCTTGCCTGCTGTGCCCTGGCCAGCCTTGGGTGCTCACCTGCAATTTATCTGGGCACGTGTGCACTCATGAAAGCCTTGGCTATTGCTCCTAATGGCTGCAGGGCTCCAGCCAAGGCTCCCTTTGCTTTGTAGGAGGATGCACACAGTACCTGTGGCTGGGATGCTGCTGTCATCTCAGGCTTTGACCTGATAAGCCCCAGGTATGGTAAAATCCTACCTCCAGAGCCTGCTGTCCCCTCAGGCCATTACATTACATCATTATAGCTATGAACTGCTATTAGGGGCTCATGGCACATCAGCCCACCTTTGACCACCCCACCGCATGCCTGCTATCCACTGGGACAGCCAGGAGTGAGACGCTTTGTCCTCATCCCCTCTTGCCACCCCAGATGCACCTCCTTGGGTATCCCATGGGAGGCCATGCAGCGCACTTAAACCAGGCAGTTAACCATGCCTGTGCTTCCCAGGCATGTGGTTCGTGTTTTACAAGCCCACTTAAGAGCAGAGGAAGGGGCGAGCTGCCAGCTGCTGGTGTCCCCAAGGGCTCCGGCGCCCGCACAGTCCTGCAAGCCTGGGTAATGGGCTAAAGAGCAGAGGAGAAAGCTGGAGCAGACAGATGATGTGAGCAGAGCAGACAGTGCTGCCCGTGGGCTCCTCCTTGCTCACAGTGGGAGCTTGGTTTTCTCCATCCCTCAAGGAGATCTCATGCCTTGATGGGGCCAGATGGGGAGGCAGGATCAGGCTGAGGCCCTTGAAGCCTTGCCTCCCACCCTTGCATCCCATGGGAGTTGTTCCAATGTGGCTGCTCACTCCTCTGCCGGCATCATCCAAGCCACACTAAGGGGCACAATGTCCTCGGGTAGCAAGAAGGGTAGTAGGATAAGACCTCCAGCATGGAGGCTGGGAGCCACCTACTAAGCTGAGGGTTTTCATTAGCTGTGCCCTGGATAGAGCTTTGTCTTGGAAGGGAATGGATCCAGAACACAGAGCACAGAGATGGAGATCCTTTCCCCAGAGGTCCTGCCCACATCTCACAAAAGATGCGCTATGGGACAAAAAGGACACATTTAGGGATGCTGAAGGTGTTCAAGCCTCTGTTTGTAAAGTTGCAAGATACAACAGTCAGCAAATATCAGTGCAGCAGGTCAGCATCAGTATTGACTTAGAGGATTTCTCAAGACCTAAACCCCTCAAAAAGCCTCCAGATATCAAGCCCCCTCACTGACCCCAAAATCATTGGAGGCAGTTTTCATTTCCTAGCAGTGGTGGTGATTTGTTGTATAAACCGTGTGCATAAGCAGCAGGATGGAGCCCCAATCAGGAGGTTTTATAGTGGTTCCTGAGCATTTTTTGGCATCTACTCTTTGCATCAGAAACACAGTCCTCACAGGCACCTCCAACCATAAGAATGGACGGGAGAAGCACCAGGTACTCCTCAGTCTTTGGCATAAAAACACATATAAAGGAGGAGAAGAGCACTTTCAGCCCAAATGGCAAGAGCAGAGCATCTGCAAGTCATAGAACAGGTAGGGTTGGAAAGGACCTTCAGATTGTCAGTTCCAACCCCACATCCCTATGTCCTCAGTCCTCCAGTGCAGGTCTTCATGCTACCAGGCTCATCAGGACCAGTCCCCTTGGAATGTCCCATGCTCAGCTGCCCCACAGCATCCATCCATCACACTGAGGACATATTTACCAGTCAGCCTTCATCCGGAAGCACCTCATCCAGAAGGCTTTTGGCAGCTGATGCATCACAAAGCATTTTCTCAGCTTCTACGTGAACATCTCTATTCCAGGAGAGCTCATAAACACCCGGCAGCGGCTCTGGCATCAGCGTAGATGAGGGCTGGAAGATGCTGCCTGCCAATTCAGCAGTGCTGTGTATGAACACCTCACAGGGGCCTGCTGCAAAGAGAAAGGTGGCCAAATCCTGCTTATCAGATGGGATCTACTCATATCCCTGCTCACAGCACTATGGCTGCACATTCTTTTTGTCAGCTGATGATAAGAGGCTGAAATGAAGATAAATGAGTGCAGAAAAGAAGATAAATCCCTCCTCAAAACACATCTGAACTCGGGATAAAAAAGCAATGCTGCAACAAGGGTTTCTTCCTTTCTTCTCCCCAAACTTCAGGAATTTGGATGTGGGTGTGAATACCACTTTAAGGATTTATAAAATGACACATGGCCTCACCTGTCAGCATGCCAAAATCTGAATGTCGGTTTTAATTACACCGAATATTTCACTTTCTTATGCAGAGGCATAATCAATTATCTTATTTAAAGGCATTACGATAATGTGTGTGTAAAATGGAGCCATTCCCTGTATTGCATTAGATTCTCTAATTATAGGAGAATGTTTGGAGCTAAAATGTCAGCCTGTCATCTGGCGGGTGTGTAATTCATGATCTGCATTTGCCGGCACGGATGGAGCTGACAAAAATCACATTCACTCCTTTCCACTGCTTTGGCCTCAAACTTGCCTGCTCTGGAGGTGATAAATCCCACCCCACCTCCCTTCCCAGAGCACAGCGAGTCCATCCCATCCCGTCACAGGTGGATGATGCTGTGGGGAGCAGAGTTGGACAAAGTGCTTTCTGTTGATGGGTGTTTCTTAGTTAAACCTCATTGTGCACAGAGATCAAGTGCGAGGTTATAGATAAGCTCTTGGGCAGCGTGGAGCTGTTAGGATGTGATCATGGGCTTAGCAAACAGCTTCTTTACCTGGCAGGAGGAGACCCAGGCACAAGCAGAGCTGGAGGCAGAATACAAAAGCCACCAGGGACTTTTCAAAACACCCTCATCTGAATTATGAATAATGAAAGCCCTCCAACTCTCAGTTATTAAAGCAAAGGGATTAGATAAAAATAGTGTGCTTGTTTCTTGGGAGCTCAGTCCTTTCTCTGAGCATTACCCAAGTGAAAGCAGCCTGGATTGCTTCACTGCTTGTATTTTGTAAGACATTTCATGATCGCATCCATGGCATCACTTCAAGTGGATGACCGCACAGCATGGCGTGAGGAGAGAAAACCCTTTGACTTGGGGCATGGGGAAGGAGGAGCTTGGGGATTTTGGTGGTTATTAAACCCTCTCAGAAATGCTGCAGGGGCATTGCTGTGACAGCACCAAAACACCAATCATGATCCCTGCTGGGCAAGTGATGATGAGGAGCATCACCCTGGAGGTGATACCTCAGCAACACCACATTATCACAAAGGAGATGGTTCTGATGAGAGAAACACAGCTGGTGGCTGTGCCATTGACCAAAGGGACAAACAGCTCATGGGAGGGCTGTCGCTTCATCCAAGTCACCCCAAAACACCCCTGTAGAACCAGTCACATGACACTGTGTGATACCACTGGCTGCAGGCAGTGCAATGTCCTGACCTGTCCCTGTGTCCCAGCTTTCAGACAAAGCCACCTTCTTGATTTGCTGAATGACCTGAATCTGTGCAGCACAACTGGACCCAGAACCCCCTCGTGCTTTCCTCAACCCTGGTGCCCTCCATTTCCCAGCATCACCTTTCCCATGCATGGGCATCCTAATGCAGGAGTCATCCCAAAGCTGCCGAGGATCCACACGATGCCATTAAGAGGCTTATTAAAAAGTGATGCTCCAATTTACACCTATTAGCCAGCATGGTGCCCTTTAGCAGGAAGAGGGGAACCTGCAAATGGAAGCCCCGGCTCCCAGCAGAACCCTAAGTGGCTGAATTAGACTTTACAGCTCCAATTAGAGGAACACTAAAGCAGCACCAGCACTGCGGATTTATTAACATTCATCCCATCCCCAGACTGCTGCTGGCCAGAGCCAGCAGCAGAAACAAGAGGGTGCTTTGCTGGCCATGCCCATGCCAGCAGATGCTCCATCTGCCCCAAGGGGAGGTTTTGGGGAGAGTCTAGGGATGGGATAAGGTCAAACAAAGGGGTATCGGGGGGAACAGAGGCTGAACCCATCCCTGGTGTTTGCTGTGATTTGAGTTTCCTGTTTCTCACCAGCTGGTAGGATGCAAAGGCAAAGAAGGGCTGAGTCTCTCTGGGTCCCGGTTCTTCCTTTGGTCTGGATGAGCAGGGCAAGAGCAGGAGGAGAGCAGCAGCATTCACACACAGTTCAGAGTTGTTTAAAAAGCATGGGTTTGTTCCAGGGGGTTTACAGGCTGTCTTTGCCTAATAAAGTAGTTCTTTAGCATCTTGCATCACCCTAATTACTTGTCACAATAACAAGAGACAGCTCTCATGTGCTGTGCTCCATGGCCTTGCCAGGGGAGGCACAGCCAGCCAGAGAGACAGTGGGATGCACAAGTCTGCAGGGAGGATGGATACTTGTCATTGTGCGTTCCCACCCCTCGGCCCCAGCGTTTGAGGTCACACTCATCTGGTGTTTCCCATTTCCCCATCACAGCTCCACGCAGCAATAGCACCAACACCTCATGAGAGGCCCCTCTTACCCAGGTTGCACTGCCAGTGGGACCCTTTGTGAGCTGCAGGGATGGGAACAGTGTTCTGGCTCTGTGCTGCTCCTCCAGGATCACAAATATTCCCTCCCTGGCACAGAGGGATGTTGCCACCCCTGAGCCACTAATGCCTGTGGGGGAGAGCCAGGGGTGAAGGACAGCAAGACCAAACAGATCCTATTCTGGATCCCTCAGTGGCGCATCATCCCCAGTGGGAACCACCACAGCCCCAGGGGCTCCCCCCCCCAGCTCCTACATAGAACCACAGGATGGTTTGGGATGGAAAGGACCTAAAATCGCTCAGTTCCAACCCCTGCCATGGACAGGGACGCTCACCCTGGACCACATCACCCAAGGCTCTGTCCAACCTGGCCTTGAACACTGCCAGGGATGGATGCCCCAACAGAGCACCCACTGCTCACATTGTTGCCTGCACCAGCAAAGCAGCTCCCACCTCACCATCTCTTCTCATGCTGCTCTGACAGCACAGGAAGGACTTCATCTCTGCTGTTCTCTCCCCATCCCCACTGCTGCCTCATCACCCCGCATGCCCCCACCAGTCGGCTGTCATCTCCTCACAGTCAACAGCATCTAACAGCTCTTTTCTCCCCTCTTCACGCAGGCAAACAAACAAACAAACCATTCCCGGCCTTTGTAACAAGAGGAAAATTAGTAGCAGGTGAAAGCAGATTTTAATGAGAGCAAACTGTTCCCAGCATCGCCCAGGAACAGTATTTCCTTCCCCTCCCTTCTCCTGTTCTGTGGTTTGAGTGGGTAAAAAGCAAATCAGTGCGGGGAACACATAGGCTTCTCCTGAGCAAAGTACAGGCCTAACAAAGAGCTTTCCCCGAGCATTTGTGTCCCCACTTGCTCCCTACATGGACTCCCTATCATCCATCCTCTGCCTGTTCTTCACAGGCTGAACCCAGCCCTTATTCATGAACATTGCTCCATAAAGTGGGAACTTCTCAAGCTGAAAACCAAACCCACTCATTCCAGTCCAATATGAAACATCTCATTTTGTTCTCACATTCCTTAACTTGGGGGTTTTAAGCCTTTTAAAAAAGGAAGATCAATGGCAAACCTCAAACCCCCAACATCTGGGAACAAAAGGCCCCAAGTTTAGGTTCCAGAGGGACTAAGGAATTGCCTGGATGTGGTTACATGTTCCCCAAGAAACGCTGCATCCATAAGCCAAAAGGGGGTGTTTGGCTTGAATTCATTAGTACCTTTTGTTCCTCGTGCCACTATTTGTTCTGCATTTGTTTACATGAAGAACCCCCCCCTTCCCATTCCCCAGCTCCCCTCACATATTAGAGAAACATTATGGGATATTTATAGCTCAGCTGAGTTTGCTAAATGCCTTCTTCAAGGAAAATAGTTCATCAAACTGTCTATTTTGACTCTTGGCTTAATCTCTCTTACCCATCCATTCCCACTGATGCCAGCAGAAACCCAGCACCACCTGAGTGTGATGGGGCACCAGTGGGCAGGGGTGCACAGCTCCATTTGGGGATGTCACCTTGGCTTAGCAAGGAGCAGTGAACTCCAGCCCTGCCACCAGCTTTGTGGACACCCCTTCAGTGCTATTACACTCCAGATGGTGCCATCGCATGCCTGCAGCCAGGTTGGGCACAGCAGGTAGCTAGAGCAGCCAAGCCAGGTTAGCTGAGCTGAACACCCCCCTGGCAGGGCAGACAGGGCTTCGGGCATCCATGGGACAACTCAGATGGGAATAAAGGCTTGCTTCACTGCAAAGGAATCCCAGCCACTCTGAGCAGGGCTGGCATGGGGACAGACAATGCACTGTCTCTGCAGGAGGCAAGAGCAACATTTGAGCTGGCTGCACCCATTTATCACATGCTGGGCAATGCAGAAATGGGCCCCCCAAGGCACAAAGCAACTGCTGCCCACTGACACAGCTGGAAAAGAGCATCCCCAACACAGGGCTCTGGGCTGCACAGCTCTGCTCTCATTGAAACTTGACAGACTTCAGAGAACAGTCCCTGTGCCCATGGTCTATAGCTCCAAAGTCATATCTGTACCAGCACATCTGGCGGGTGCCACTCAGAGCAAATCTGTGCTCGTCACCTAAGGACACAGCTCTGAGGCATCCCACTAATCCCCCTGCATTCCCACCTACAACTCTGTAGCCAAAAGCTTCTCTGATCCCCTTTCTTTTAATATATAGGAGGGAAACATCTGAGATCACTGCAGTTTTATTGTCAGATTTGGCAGCCTTCTCATATTTGCTTGGATTGAGATATAAATTGAATTTGGTTTTCTCCTGCTGACTCAGTTATTTGTTATAGGAATAAGCATGTGGTAATGGATTAGACGGAGGGGAAAGAGATTTCTCTTTCAGGCGCGTGTATGAGGTGGGATTTGCCATGCCCTGTCCCATATTTTCCTGGCACCGCTTTGCATCACCAATGACTTTGCAAGCTCCTTCCCCCCAGTGCCCAGCCACAGCTGGGTGTGGGATTTGTTCTGTGTCAGACTTGTCCTTCTTTCCCCAAATTCTGCACCATTTTAAAGCAAAGGAAACTTAACCAGTGGTGAAATCATTTGCTAATTCTGCTCCCATATCCTCTCCCTCCCTCAGTCCCCATCAGTCACTGTGGTGGAAACAGGGCAAGGCATTTATGGGGCTCCTCAGCTGTTTCTGCAGTGATCTCCCTGCCTAAGGAGCTGTCAAACTCCCTTTGCCCTTCCCTTGAGCAGACCAGAGAGGTACATCGTGTTCTCTGCATCCTTCCCACCTCCCTGTTCACAGCAGGGCTGTACTGCGCCATCACCAGCCCACAGGGACTATGGCAGCACATGCACCTTTAATGCATGCATCTGCCCACCAGCCCTGACATTTCTATGCTCCCCGTCCCAGCACTGCTGCTTCATCAGGGGTTTAGCACCCCGAGTTTCCCCCATTGCCTCCAACTAGGGGCAGAGCCCCCAGACCCCCAGGCACAGTGCAGGCAGCAGAGCTCAGCTGTGGCTCTCCAGCATCGCTCCTCCAGGGCATCATGCGGGGAGTTCTCATGGAAAACCCATTAAAACCTCCTGTCCCCGGAACTTGACAGGGGCTGCGGGTCCTTACAGCATCCCTGAAACCACAGCACACTCTGCAGGCGCTCGCACCGCAGCACCGACCCCAAACCCCGCTCCGGCTCATCCCAAGCAGCGCATCCACATGGGATGGAGGCACTGGGCTGCAGACGGGTCTGGTGCCACACCAAGGCCGTATCCACAGACACCTGCAGGAAGGCAAAGGTATTAAACAGACCCCTGAGCATCATCCTCCCACCTGGCCCTGCAGTTTTACCTCCCCTCTTTGCAAACCACTGCCTGCAGCAGGATTTGGTCGCTGCCATGGGACTATGCCCCTTCCAATGCTCATCTCAGCCCAAGGCTCCAGTATAGCAGTGGCTCCACTAACCTTATCAGCATGAAGACAGCTTCTAGCACTGCCACTGCTGTGCATTGGCTTTCCTAAATCACCCTGTGCAGCAGCCTCCATCCCTTGCCACAGCAGCAGCCCCTGGCCTGACCCCCAATGAGGTTAGAGATGCTGGGAGAGCCCCCTCAACAGCAAACACTGCTAAAGGGAAGCTTGCAAAGAGCTACCTGGCAGGGATGGGGCTTGCTGGAGGCACCAAGAGCAGCCTCCATCAAGAAGGCCTCCATAGCAGGCAGACAGCATGTCAGCCCTGGAGCACATCCTGCAAGGAGTCACTTAGGAAAAGAGGGACAACAAAAGAAAAACCAAAGCCCTAAGAGAAAATAGCTACACAGCTCTACCAAGAGGAGCAAAACCAGAGCAAACACAACCCAAACCACACATCCAAGACCCTTTTATACTCAGAACATGCTCAGTTTCCCACCCATCAGGGCAAACACCCCACTTAACAAGCCCACACCAAGCAGGATATGAGGCAGTTGTGGTCTCCCCAGACCCATAAAGCCCTCACATGAGTGGTTTCACCTGCAGAAACCATCTGGCCCCAGTCCCTGGGCATCTCCCCATCCCAGTGCCTGATGCCTCGGTGCAGGGAAGGAGGCCAGAGCCTGCCAGAAAGCAGCAGTGTTTCTGAGCAGAGCTCTTGCAGAATCCGCATCCTTTCCCGCACGATGCGCAGCAGGAGCAGCCGCAGTGCTCCCTTCCCACCTCAGAGGGAAGGAGCCGCGAGGCAGACAGATCGCTCAGCAGTGAAGTGCTGCAGCGCAGGCTGCCAGGAGCCTGCTGGGATGCTCCTAAAGAGCATCCGGCAAGCCTCAATAACCTGGATCTGCTGCTGGAGCCCTGTGCAGCAGAGGAGCCCTTGGCTGCGGTTCCTATCAGGAGGCTGATGGCCAGGAGAGTCACTGTGGGGTGCCCCAGGGCTGGACCAGCCCCATTGATGACTCTTGATGTCCCCCCCCAAAAACTGTGGGAGTTGTCCCTGCAGACAATGAGAATGATGCTGGCTCAGGGGAGATGTGCACTGGGGAAATCTGGCTCCAGTCACAGCCCAAGGGAGATGCATGGGACACCAGCTCTCTGCCTGCAGGGCCTGAGCCTTGAGATGCACACGTGGGGGTAAAACCCACTCCTCTGTTTACACTCACTGTTGGAGGATCCCATGGGCTGCTGTGTCTTCTCTGCTGAAGCTACACACTGCACTCAGCATCCCTCCCTGGGGTATCCCATACAGCCCCATCTCTGCCTGCATCACCCAAGGGCTGGCATCTTTATGCCCAAAATCAGTCCTAGATGTGGAAAACTCAACAGCTAAAAGCAGCACGTTCCAGCCCCTTGGGGCTTTTGTTGCTAAAACTGCAGGGCTGCAGCGGGGCTCTTGGCTGGCCCTGTCCACCACTGGTGCCTCAGCCCCTGTCCAAGCATGTCTGCCTCTCATGGGTGTTTAGAAATAGAAACAGCAACAACCTCTTCTCCCTTTGCTGCCTGGTTGAAGAAATAGCTTAATTAGTTAATAAGGGGGTTAATTTGTTGTAGAGCTGTGTGAAGAACTTACAGAGGGTGAGCTAAGTCAGCAAGTCAGAGCAATGAGCTTTATTCGGCTGGTGAGGGGAAGGTGCCCCACTGTGTCTGGCCATGTCCCACAGGAAGACCTGGCTCTGCCTCCAGCATCAATAAGGATTTCTAGTCAGGCCTAAGGAGCTTCTCTTGGTGTCAAAATGATCGTGTCCCAGCAGAAAAATGGGGTAAAACAGTGCTTTTTGTTGTGATGAACAATTTTTGCCCACTTTAACAAGGCAGGAAGATGCTGCTGGCCCCAGATGTGGCAATTCCCCTTCTACGCAGATGTGCAGCTCCCAGTATCCTCCCAGCACTGGGGAAAGGCAGGGAGGTGGCCACAGGACAGCTTTTATTCCTGTACACTCGATGTATGAAGATGCTGCTCCTGATTATGGGTTTCAAAGTCTTTATGTTCAAGTGCACTGGGCCTGTATACCCAGATCTCCTGCATCCCTGTCCTGGCTTTTGCAGTAGGACCCGGTCCCTCAACACCCAGGCCGCTTGGTCAGCAAAGCTCTGTCAGCAAGCTCCTGCCTGATCCAAAACAACCTGGAAATGAGTGTTTATCCATAGCAACATTTAAAAGGTGTAAAATGGGTCTTTATGTGGAGTCACACTGCAGAAGAGGCTTCAGCACTCCTTATCCCCAAGACTGGGGCAGGGGACAAGGACATGTGATGGCAGCCAGGATGCTCAGGAGTGCTTAACAGCTCTCATAAATGTCCTTACCACCCTGGTTTCTGCTGGACCTTGTTAAGGGTGAGCTCTTAGGCAGACGAGCAAGGTAGAGGAGACAGACAGGGACCTGATCTAGCTTTTGGCACAGGCTGTTTCAGCCTGTTAGAACACAAAGGGCTGATGGAAAAAGCCAAACGCAGACTGCACCAGAAGCTCATCACCTGCTTCTCCATCCCTCTTCCCCATCAGACACCGCAGTGCAGCCCTGTTGAGGACTCTGCATCACATCACATTGCTCTGATCAATTTAATGCATGGCTTCACCAAGCCCATGGCGGCTGGGCTTCCCAGATAAGCCTCCTTGATCCCACTGAGCACCAGCTGATTTCCCAGCAAGGAAAGGGTCAGTCCTGGGCCCAGAGCCACAGAATGCTGCTGGGATCCACACCAGGAGACGCCAGAGGAGCCAAGGCAAACGCACCACAAACTTGCCTTTCTTCCCATAGCACAGCTCTCCTTGTCCTGCTTGGGTGTTGCTGTAGGCAATTCCCTGCTTGATGTCTCATCAGGGACTGGGGGGAAGGAGACACCATTTCAGGATGAGACAAAAGGGCTCTTTCTTACTCAGCATCAACCAGCAAGCAGCACTCAAGAAAAACTCTGGGCAATTAGTGGAGCAGACGAAGGTTTATAATTGAAATCCAGTTTGTAGCACTACAGGCGGTTTCCTCGAAAGCCAATTTCTCAGAGACCAGAGGAAAAAATAAGGGGAGAAAATAATGGAGACAGAAGGGGGAAAGGGAACTAGTTAGAGAGTTTTAAAACCTCGCCGAAAACTCCATTTAGTTTAACATTGCATGATAGCTTTCATAATTCAGAACAAAGTGCAAAGCTCTTTAATGAGGCCATTAATGACCCTTTAATTTACTCCACCAGGGCTGAATTCATAAAACATTTATGTTCCATTTACACAGGATTTTCCTGAGACTCTTCAGGGCAAATCACCATCACAGAGCAGGTGCGATGAAACGAAGGGCTCTTCTCTTCTGTTCCCTCTCTTCTTCACCCTCCGCATGTGTCTTTTAATTCTGCCAGAGGAGCTGCAGGGACCCAGGGGGGAGAAGAGCCATTTCTGACCCTTCTGCATGGTAAATAGATGCAGAGTGCTCTCTTGTATTCCTGCCCTAGGAACAATGAAACTCTTTTTAACATCTAGCTGGGGCCTCCACAGCCAGCCTTAAAAACCATCCTTATAAAGATCATTACAGCCCATCTCCAGCTCATTACTCACTTGCCTGCTGGGAGAGGTCTCGCTTGTGGTACTGGATTTGCTCTTGGGGCAGCACTGTTGATCTCTGAGCATCTGAGGGGATATATCCCACCAGTTTTCCAGGCTGCTTCCCACTGCTTTGGGGGGTGACAGAGGAAGGGATGGAGGAAGGCATGAAGGATGCAGGTACCAAGGTGAGTGCTGAGGCTGCTGATGTTGACTGCTTCTCTTGCTAGGGAGGGTGGGCTGAACTAGAAGCACTGTTAGGCATGGGCTGAGCTGGTAGCTGAGGTTATCGCTTGGCATCTCAGTAGCTCCTGTCCCTGCAGCTATGGGCAGCTCATACAGCTGTCACAGCACACATGGGGCAGCACCACATGGTGAGAATGGCTTTCTCTGCTTCAGGACTTTTATGCACTTCTGGCTTTGACCTAAAGAAAGTTTCTTGCACCAACAGACACAAAATTCATGGCAAACTCAGGAGGATGGAGGTGCCAACCCACAAGAATCAGTCCCCCAAAAGCCTCCACAGGGAGAGGCAGGGAAGATGCTCTCAGGCTATCAGCAGAAGAGAAAGTTGGAATGCATTGGAGAGTACATTTAGAGCCACTGTTTCTAATACCTATAAATGACAGCCACAGTCCATGCCTGAAGGTGCATGGAGCTGGGTCTCCCTGCTGCATGTGCCTGGTAACTCATGGGGGCACAAGCTCAGAAGAAGCTTTATTTTCCATATCAATGCCCTCTCCCCCTCACATCCAGGTTAGGTTGACACTCTCATTTTCTTCTTCACCCCAGTTCTGCTGACGCAGGTCAGAAACATGACGGACCATCGAGGCACTGACACTGCTTGCATCTGTGTGGTTCATGAGTCAGCCTCCTGGTTTCACAGCAAAAGGACTGCTGATGCTGATGCCCTCAGAAAGGACACAGCAGCAGGAGCATCAGTACATTTGAAACCATATCAGCGCTCATTGGCATCAGGATATATGCACGTTGGGTTTGTTATTGTAAAGTCTCTTGTGTGCACCAGGTTTGTGGTTGTAGGGTCATTTTTTTACTTCAGAGGAAGGAAGCAGAGAGGAAGATTGCTTGACCTGCCTGGTTCATCGGTGCAGAACAGCTTTGCAACAGGGGGTCAGGTTTGTCAGAACACTCGCATCACAAAAAGAAATTATGGCCAAAAGAAATCTTAAACATGGATAAAAAAGTCAGTTAGAAAAAGAAAAAAACCACTTCAATGGAGAGAGGAAAAGAACAGCCACCATTTTCAAATATTCCAATCTCACACTCAAAACGGATTAAGCATTAAAAGCACCAGAATAGGATAAATAGGGAACTGGTCCAGTTCAAGTCCAAAGCATCCAGTGCCAGCAATGCAAGTGGTGTTGCAGGAGATTAGAGAATGGGAAGGGAAGGAACCTGCAGCAAGAAGAAGGGGCAAAACAGAAGTGGTTGCCCAAGGGACCAAGAACATCCAGCAACAGGTTGCCCATTCTGCCTGCCATAGATGGGATGCTCTGCATCCCTGTGTGGAGGTAGGATGTGCCTAGTGGATGCATTTGTGGACCACAGAGGCAGGGAAAGCCACATATCCTTGCTGATATCCCCCCAAAAGGAAATGAAGAGGCAGGAGAGCAGCAGTGCTAAAGGGAGCCTAAAGGTGGAGCTGGGATCATTCCTGGAATGCTGTCATAATACAGTGGCAGTCAACTGACAGAGAGCAGGGAAAGGAGTCGGCACAGGGACTGTCACACAGGCTACCTGCAGATCCACATGCTCCAAGGGCTCTTGTTCCCCTTGACTCTGGCAGCAAAGAGCTCTGAGCAGCTCCATGAACAAGTTGCCTTTAGCTTGATTGTTATTTGATTTCCAGAAACATCAATGCAGGGACCCCATCCAAACTGGACCAGGGTTGTTTACAAAGCACAGGCTGCCATTTAGTTAGAAACACATTGGCTGTTCTTATTGCATTTCCCTAGAAAAGAGACAAAAACCAACAAAACAAACAGCGATTTAAACTAAAGGGAAAAATATTTAGTAAAAATCAAAACTTGCACTCACACCCAGAGGCTGTGATGGTTCACAAGCACTCAGTTCCTCGCTCCTCCATCCCAGTTTCCCATTTAGCCTACAGTCACAGGCTTTGGTTTGCTGGGGTTACCCGTACTGGCCATAGAGAGAGCCACATGGGGTCAAGACTTGCGGACTATGAAATACAAGCAGGCTCTTGAAGCTGCCTACATTTGTATAGATTCAACACTTCCAGGTAGCTCACACACCTACAGGAGCGGAGACCTCACAGCTGCTGCCCTTGAGGACATGCAGTACTTGAAGCCAACAGATACACCACCATTATGAGGATCTTTTTGTATTTTAGCTAAATCCAGAAACACAGAGTTTCAGACACATTGAAAAACCTCTACACAAATACCCATGAGTGAGCCGTGCTCCTCTGAGCAGTCAAAGATCTCTCTCCACCACTACAGCTGAGTGCACAGACACCTGAGCATCCTCATGAATCTGCTTTCCTTCTGCTGCTTAAAACCCCCAAGGAGAAGGCAGCTGAAGCATTTAAAGCCTCAGTTTGGTCACTCTGACAGGCCCCAGCATGTGGGCCAGTGTCCACAAGGTGTCTGTCCTACTGCTGGCACTGATGCTGTCTGAAAATCAAGGTGGTTTCTCAGCCAAACCACAAGCAACAAACAGGAGAGGATCAGTAGGCCAGTGGGAAAGCACTGTTTTCTTTAGTACGGCTGCTGGGGTTTATAATCAAGACTATCTGATACACTGGTGTCATGCTAGTAATGGTATAACTCTATATCAGCCTAATGGCACAATGGGTTTACAGAAGGAGCAGTATATGCAGAAATACGCATTCATGCTTGCTAATCCCTCGTAAGCCTGTAATCCTGATTCTTTCTTTTCCAAATAATAAGTGCAGCTCTATTAAGACCCTATCACTAGATGCATACTGAATTCCTTTCTTCCTGCCTGGAATCAGCTTGGTACCCTACACAAGGTGGGGCATGGGGAGATATGTCATCCCTGCCAGCCCTTAGCCCCCTGTGATTGTACATGCTTGAAAATCCCATCTTAGGGCTTCTCCCTCACCTGTGCCAGAGGGAGCAAATGGAAGCAGCCACAGCTTTGCTACTGCTTCCTTTCTGGAGGGTCAAAAGTTGCTTTCTGCAGGGCACTGCTGCATCAAAATGAAGCATATTTACTCACAGACATGCAAGAGGAAACCCACCGGTGTTTGACAGCCTCCTCCAGCCAGCTCTGGCAGAGGTTTTTTACCTCTTTCTTACTGGCTGTGTCCCAGCACTGCCAAATTCCCACCTCAACCAGCAGACCCAGCCACAGACCGCAACTTCCAGGGACTCACAGCATGAAACAACATCTCATAGGATCTCAGACTAGTTTGGGATGAAAGGTACCTTAAAAAGCTCCTCCAGCTCCAGCCCCTGCCACAGGCAGGGACACCGTCCACTAGAGCAGGTTGCTCTAAGCCCCTGTGTCCAACCTGGCCTTGAACACTGCCAGGGATGGGGCAGCCACAGCTTCTCTGGGCACCCTGTGCCAATGCCTTCAAATGGTTCTTTCATAACCATTCTCTAGCCACTGCACACTAACAACCTGGAAATAACCCTTCCAGAAGCAACAAAGTAATAGTCACTAATTACACAGTTTATTCTTTGGCACCAATAAAAAAAATGAATTTGTGTTACAAAGAAGGAGAAAAAATATCTAAGGATTTGTTTAATTAAAACCACAACGTATTGAAACCCCAAGTAATGTTAATGGCATAGACAATTCTGTGTGCATATAATTAGTAATTAATTGCCTCAAAAAATGACACTTTCTTTGCTTTAAAGCTATTCATCTACTTGCTTTCGTTTTCTCTTGCATGTGACTGTCTTCAGGGAACACAAATCATGGTGCACCAGCTCCCCACCTTGCTCCGTGTACAATTCCTTAACTGCAGGCAGATGGGCCGCATCCTCACCTCTCTCATCCCAATCTGCTCCAAGGAACAACCCCAGTCCTCCCACCTTAGCATCCCTCTGCCTGGAACAGCTGCTCTCTATACCTAGAGCTCAGCAAAAATGGTGCAAATTGCGACTCCAGCCATGAAGAGCCGCTGGGATAGAGCTGACATGCAGAACAGCTACAGCCTTCTGCAGAGGGAGGCATGGAACAGGCTGTTAACCCAGCGCTATATACATATTATGCTTATAAGCCCTGATGTTAACCAATGTTATATATATATTTTAAGTATTCATGTATTCATAGCTATAAAGGCCTTTCTCTATTTGAACTAAATTGTATAACCATGACCTATTATCCCATAAGGCTTTTTAGTCATGTTATATGGGCACTGAGATTACAGTGCTCCTTGGTAGTAGGTGCAGAAGCATTCTGGAGGAGACAGAAGGTGATGGATGATCCTACTAAGGCTCAGCAAAGAATCCAAAACCACAAGAACCAAGCAGCTCTGCAGCACAGCTGGCTTCGCATCTGAAAGATCAGCTGAGGGGTTGGCTTTTCCCTGGGAGAAGGACAGGATGTCACTCGACCTTGTTCCTTCCCCAGGGAGGTGCTAACTGCACCAAGACAGCGGGGACAACAGTGCTCAGCATATTTCTTTCACACTCACATGTCGCTAGTGCTGGTGGCTCCAACTTCCTGCAGTGGTCCCTGTTTGCTCTCTGACCCATGAGACAGGCTGCCCTCTGCGGTGCTGCTGACAGTGACCCTGGCTCAAGGGCTCTGTATGCTGCATCCCAAACATGCTCTTCTGCCCTGCTCCTCAGGGACACTGTACCTGCTCACATTAGCACTTGCAGACAATGTGACTTGTCACTGGCTCCCAGTACTACCCATCACAGAGCCCAGATGCACCCTGGCAGCACCTTAAATGTTCAAAGGAAAACACAACCTCCTCGGAAAAAACAGTGTATCAGCATCCTGCAAGGTGCTCCTGTGCCTTTGTCCCTCCTTGTCCAGCCAGGAGACCAATGCAAGTCATGTTGGTGAGATTGGCAAGTCCCCTGCTTGGATCTTCACCTGGGAACCCCTCTGGCTGCTAGCTTTGAGACTCATGGTCACACACACATAGGCAGTGAGATGTTCCTAGCCTGTCTGTGCATTCTCAGTGCACACCAGGGAGACCCTCTCAGACATGTTACCTCGTTGCTGTCTTGGGAATCATGACAAGGTGCTGGTGCCAGGACACACAGTGGTGGCCAGGGATGTTGGTGTCTTCTCACCATCTCTGATGCTCCAGTTGCTCCAACACAGTCAGGGTGGAAGCAGCAGCGAGTTGGCTGCTGGCTGTTACATTGGTGCCAGATGGTGGATGAGATTAAAAGAATTTGATTTTCAAATAATCCATAAACCTGGCTGAGCTAATGTCGTTTCATATGCATTATCTTGTAATCCCAGGGAAGAGAATGTTTCAGAGCAAAGAGCCTTATTCTCCTTCCCTGCAAGGACTCTAACAAGCTATAGATAATCCCCTTTTTGTTGGAAAGGTGCTTACAGGGGACCTACAACACCCAGCGTGCGGCAGAGAGGCTGTGGCTCTGCACTAGTGCTTGAGAAGAAGACAAACCAGGTAATAAGCACCACAGGGGCTGTCTTGCCCTGAGCTTCATAGTGGTGGGAGCAGCACTTAGCAGGGTCCAGGGACACCCTTGGACTTTAGACCCCTGGTCAATAAGGAAGGATAAAGGAGGAATTTTTTCACTCTTATCCCATAACAGTGCATAGGAGCCCATGCTGCATCACTGAGATAAGGGAAGATGCATACCCTTTTCTAGGCAAATTCACTGTTATGACCCCTTTTTAAGGATAACCCCCCAATACACCACTTCTGCACCCCCACTGCCCTGCACAGCACCCTGAGCATCCCTCAGCATCCCATCATCCACCCCAATCCTCAGATGCTGCCTGCCTCTTCCCTGTCCTAGAGACTCCTTTGAGGCTACTGTTACTTGTCAAGCCTCCACGGAGCAAAGATGACCCTCTCCCAACATCTGGGATCCTTCAAGGTGCAAGTTACGAAGCTTGGGCACAGCAGTTAAAAATCAGTGATCCTGACTCCATGCTGCAGGTCCCACAATGGAGCGTGCAAGAGCTTGAGGAGGAGGTGACTTTAAAGGGAAAGAAAAGCTCCACGAATGGGATTTCCCAGTCACTGCCTGCCATCTAGTGCCTAGCACCGCGCTGTTTCACGGGCAGCAAGCGACATCCACCTCCATCCTCAGGGGAATTTAGCTCTTAGAGCCAGCGACATCTGCATATCAGGCTCCCAGAGATGGGAAGTTCTCCGCTGTGCTGCTTGCTGTGGGCCAGGGAGAGGGATTCGGTATCAAATAGTCCAGATCCTGGTGGGATCTGTCAAGGAAAGCATCCAAGGAGGGAGGGAAGGTGATGCTGTGTGCCTGCCTGGGCTGCAAACACAATGCCCAGCCACAGCAAACTAACTAAATACAATAGATCTTGCTTCACTGCACGCTGTTACCTTCAAGGTCCTGTTGCCATCATTGTCAGCAGCTCTGATCAAAGCAGTGCACACAGGCATTGTGTGAAGAATGCCACAGACAGACTAAAAATAGGGAGACAAACAGAAGCATGAGGAAAAGGAGAGAAAGGTAAGGCTCTGTCTGCTGTGCAGGAGCCTGAAACCCTGCAGATGATCAGAAATAAAAATAAGCAAGAAACACTGGCTTTGTGACTCATATTCTGGTGCTTGGAAACACTTCTGGAGTTTCCCACCCAGTTCAATCTATGGGCAACCACTGCAGCAGAAACACAGTCCCTGCAAGCCACTTGTATCCTCCGGGTTAGCACCAACAGCAGGTGATGTGAGCACTTTATAGGTCTTCAGGCAATTGGGAGGTGGGGGGGGCTGATGCTCTCCCTCCCTTCAATAGATACCTGTGCTTGCCTTAGGGGCTGGTCATCTGGCAGCTTCTTTCCCCCTGAAAAGGCTCTGATACCCACAAAGGCAGGAGACAGCAGGCAAGACAGCTACAGCTCACCCCAGTCCTGTTTTCCAGAGTGAGAAAATTAAGGGATATGACATCCAGAAGGGTCTGGGACAGGCAACATCCATCCTGCACCACATCTCCTACCTCTGCACAGAGGACAAGGCTGGACATTGAGCTGTGAGCGGCGATGGAGCCAGAGCAGAAAAGTGGGTCCCTATGGGTGCTACCTCCAGCAATCACTGCCCCTTACACATGGCACTGGTAGGATCAGACACTCTGATACCCATCCTCCCTCTGCAAACCCCTTCCCACTTGACTGCCTTCCTCAAGCTCATCCATCCTGTGCTGTTCACTACTATCATGGCTTGGGAAACGGCGTTTTGCAGAGGGGTGTGCTGAGTCTGACACAAATGGGAGGCCCTGGTCATTTGGAAAAGGCAGGCAGGGCAGGGAGGGAGCTTACAAACGCACACAACCAGATTTACCGATTAGTACATGGCTCTGATTCCCTCCAGTGCTTCCAGAAAAGCAATAGGCAACATTAACAAAAGGATTACTCAGAATTCAAAAGCAAATGGGATTTGTGACCCATTATATTAACTGTGGACTGAGGAAAGCTCTACAGAGAGAGAGCACTGCCAGCAGGTCACCAAACCAATTATTAAGAGCTCACAGATCATGGAGCTAGATACACACATACATCAAGATAACTTTCTATTTGCCTGGAAAAGGAGGACGCTGGCTGAGCCATGCTCCCAACATCATGTGCTTTCCCTATGTGCCCATTAAATCTGGATTATATCTAGTTACTTTCTCCAATAATTTGCTTCCCCCACAGGTTTAATGCTGTGGAATAACATTTGGGAGGGTAAAACCTGAAAGGAGAGATGTAATGGGCATAATTACTTAGAAAAACAGCACAAAGCAGGCACACAGCACCTGGTGGAAACAGGCCAGCGGCACACGTTCACCCCTGACATCCCTCTTCCCAACAGCAGCACCAACCTATGCCTTGCTCCAGCGTCCCCATCTTCCCTCTGACCTGATGCTTGAGAAGGACAGTAGCCCTTAGACACAAGATGATCTGCGCCAGACATCAGCTCTCACCTCCATCTCCAGCACAGATCAGTTTAAGCTGCACATTGATAGCTGTAAAGCCTTTCCCTAAACTTTTGCCTTGGACCATTATGAGACTGAATATTCATAGTAGCCAGGGAATGGGCCAGCTCCTGCTAGCACACTGTCCTGTTTCTGGAGGAGGCTGTGGTGGCAAGTCTTAAAGCCCTGTGTACACTGCATAAAGGCTTTATTGCATTGCCTAGGTTTTAAAGCAGCTTCATTTTAATGTTTCTAAATAATCCTTCACATTTTGATTGAGGAATGCCCCTGAGCCTCCCAGCATTGCCTGTGAAGTCCTGCCAAAGGACTTCATACCTCCCAAAAGATCTGTTTGTGAAAAGTAGCCTCGACAGCAAAGCAGTAGTGAGAACTACCTGAAGGCTTTCCTGCTGTCAGCACTTTGTACTGCTCTCACAAATTCCTGGCTTTGCTTTTTGAAGGCTTGGAGTTAAGGATCAGGTATGATCAACAAAGCTTCTGGAGCAGATTTACCCTGAATCAAGTTTCCCAGTAGCACCCCTTCTTTTATATCCATCTTACCTTTGCAGAGATTCACTCGAGAGTTCATTTCTGCCTGTCCTGCATCCTTCCAACATGCTGGTTATGTCCAAACACAGATGTTTTCACAAAAAGGAGGAAAAAGATGACCTCAAAACAAAAGTAAGGGGTCTAACCCACTCCTATCACTGGTGACCTTGACCACACCATTTGCTGTGGGTCTCTGGGCTGCCATGGGCAATGCTCCCCATGCTGCATCCCCTGCAAGCAGCTGAGAGCAGCAGCAACAGGCAGCACTTGCAAGAAACCCCAGTCACTGCCTGAAAAACTTCCTCCGAAGAGACAGATCCCTTCCAACACAAGCATGGGAAATGTGAACAGAACAAAAGCAAAGTGACTGATGCTGCTGGAAACACCTTATCCTCCAGGACAGGGAGTGAGCCCACAGGCAGCAGAACTCCTTCCCTCCCTGGGGGCTCCCCACACCAGAACAGAGCTCTCTGCTCTAACAAGCTCAGGGCTGTGTTTGGGAGCAATAGCATCTTTCCTCCTCCTGGTTTCCAGAAACCACAAAGCAGCATAGCCTGTGGCTCCAGTAGCCTCTCCTGGCTCTGCATGTATTTACCTTCCCAATGTTGAAGACTGTCTGTTTGGAGTCAGCCAGGAGGAGCAGCAAATAGCAGCTTCCTACTGCGTGAGAAGGAGTGCAGTTCTGAACAGTTCACAGTGTATCACAAAACATCTTAGCAGGACTCTGCTTAGGGAGCACCAATCGCCAGCCCTCCCAGACAGGGAGGGATATCAGCTAGGGAATGTACTTTGTAGGGCAAGTAGAGGAAAGCTGTATCAGTGAAGCTGGAAAGTGGCTTTGTTAGGACTTATTTTCTCTCCTTCGCTGGAGGGGTGTGCTAGAATCAGTTTGTCACAAAGGAAACCTTCATCCCTCTTTTCTAAAATGGTGACTTAAGCGATGGTTTAGATGCTGGTGTTTAAGACTGCAACAGATCCTTCCACTTGTTTCTGCTCCTGGAGGCTTTTAGGAAGAGCTGCTGGACTGCATCACACCAAGGAAAGGTCATCTTGATATGCCTCCTTCTCCCCAGGAGGGGAAAAGGATCTGGCTTTTGTGTATCACCCACATGAATAGAAGCATCCTGTGCTGAAAGTCTCTGAGGAGCAGAAACTTCCCCAGTCTGACTGCTCTCCAGCTTCCTCTCAACATGCAGACTCAGGGGAAGACAACACTAGGTGCTATCCTTCCAGTAGTTACTAGCAAAATACAACCTACTCACCTGCCTGATGAGACTCCAGCAAGGAGTATGGGTACAGGTTTGGCCTGCAGCCACAAAGTTCTTCAAGGAAAATTACAGCCTCAGTATAAACCATCAATACAAACTCAAATACAAACCATCCTCTCCACTAGGAAACCTGCATGATTTCCTTCTGCTTTCTCTCTCAGGCTAAAGAGAACAGGCCATACAGAACTGTGCAAAAGCACCTGAGGTGCAAGATCCAGGATTGATTGCTGCAAATGGCTAAGGGCTTTTCAAAAAGTACCTGTTCCTATGAAGGCTGAGAGCAGGAATGTGTGTTTTAGGTGATGAGAAAAAAATTTCACTTTCCAGAAGAAACCAAGCCTCTTGCACATCTGCTACATGTTAAGAACAAAGGCCATGGCAGCTGTTGATTCTGACCTTCCTGCTGCTGAAGGGAGCTACACCTCGCTCCGCACAGAGAATGCCCAAAGCCTCATCGCTCAAGTAAGTCAGAGGGCAAGAACTGCCTGGGTTTGAAGATCAGCAAGCTCTCACTGCAGCCTTTTCTCTCCTTTGTGCTCCTGGTTTTGAGAACAATTGAAAGGCATTTCATAGGCTTTGAAAGATCTGTTTCAGCTACATGAAACCTGCCTTTGGCATGGGAAACTGGTCAGAGACCTTGGCAAAGGGCATGCCCTGAGCCTTTGCCCACAAAGATCTGCTCAGGGGCTGTGTGCTATGGAGGCAGCAACAGCCTGATACAAAGGGGAACAGAAAAGCCTAATTGGGGCTAACTTGCACCCACGGCCCCCTTAGGCTGATGAGGAGAAAGACTCACCTCTCCCTTCTGCAGGGGCTTTCAGCACTGGAGAAGGCAATAGCATCCCATCCAGTAATGCTGACCTCAGGCAGCAGCAAAAATATCTGCAGTTTTCCAGGCACATATTCATGTTAATTTCCTCTTTTCAAATGACCTTTGTTGCAGACACAGTCTCCTGGAAGGGTACTTAAGAAACCAAGCTTTGTTTTGTTGGTAATTTATGGTAAGCCTGCATCTCCCAAAGTGCCCAGCATTAGAAAACAGAAGGCCACTGTCCTACCCCCAACCCCTGCGGCCTGTGGCATGATTAAGGATAGCTTTAATTTGAGGCCTGCAGCTCAACAGCTCCCAAAGGATTGATAAAATACATATAGCAATCTCCAGTTCCACCTCTGGAAGCTGAACTCTCTCCCAGTGATTAACGATGCCTATTTCCTCCCTCTCTCCTTGCCACTGATTCTCTGTAAGGTCCAGCCAGTCCTGAGCCCACAATCTGACCACCAAACAGCAACATTTACAACCAGAAAAAATACCCTCCAAGAAACAAACAGCATCACATAAGCCCAGGATAGATCTTCTAACAAAGATATTGGGGTAACAGTGTCAGGCCACCTGAGGCAGACCCAGCTGGGCTGAGTTAGCAGCCCTAGCCTAATGCATCACTAATGGGAGACAGGAACTCCCCAGAGCCACCTTTGGGGGTGCTCCCAGGAGGCGGCGAATGCCAGAACAGCCAAGGAAAAACTACCTTCCCAGCCCAGAATGTTGCTGCCCAAGTGTTACCCCCTTCAGTGTCTGTTATTATAGCTTGAGGCTCAAGAGGAGGGCAGTGTGGGTGGGAAAGCAGTACTCATCTAAAGAAAGAGCTGATGCCTATTCCTCATGCATCTGTGTGCTCCACGGCCACCATGTATCATGGGCTCTCGGCCAGAGGCAGCTCCAACACAGATTAAACATTAATAAACTGTGAATACCCCAGCTTCCATCTCTCCCCAGAAGCCCACCATTCCCAGCCCTGTGCTCCCACCTGGACACACAGATAACCCCCAGTGCTGCTCTTAAAGAGCAGGTACCAGAGACAAGCATTAGCCACTGCATAGAAGAAACCATTTGAGTTTGAGACTATGATAGAAGCCCAGAGAGTAAAGCAAGCCCCCTGGGTACCACAGCCCCAAGGAATCACACACCTGGGAGAAGAAAAGATCACAACATGCATTTCCAGCAGTGATGGAGGAGGAGGATTCCACAAGAGCACAGAATTCCCTCAGGAGAACTTCACTTCTGAGTAGAAGTTTTAATATTTATTCAGTACAGGCCTGGTGAAGAGAACTGGGAAATAAGGCAAAGGCAAATTATCCTCCAGAGCCCACATTAACATCTCATACACACAGACCATGCAAAGCAGCATCTGTGCTCCTCCCTGGAGTTGCATCCCACATCTTCCCCATCTGCTGGAGCGCAGCCCATCCCTTACAAGTCCAGAAGGAATCGATTGACTTTCTTCAAGTATTCTGGCTTCAAGTAATCTCCCAGCTCATCCTTTGTGACCCACACATGATTCTCCTTCTTCTCTGCCTGGGACAAGTCTCTGCTCTGGAGGAAGGCTTTGAAGAAGAATACTTTAGCTCCCACGTTATCTTCAGTCCTGATGGCCCTGGGGAATTTATACTTGTAAATCCCATATGGAGCATTCCCCAGGACTTTGGCTTCAATGTGATCTCCTGCAAGACCCCAGCAAAGCAAGAAAAAAAGAGGTAAGAACACAAAGCAACAGTAACTGCTCTCCTGTAGTAATAAAAAGGCAGCATAAGCCACACCTTGTGCCTCACTCGGACCGATTGTTCCCTCTCAGCAGAAACACTGCCAACTGTAGACCTCTTCTCATGACAAAACCAAGCTTGTCTGTAGTCCAGCAAGTCCTCCCAGAGTGAGAAAGGGAGGGAATTGAGCTTTGTCAACCCACAGGGAAAAGCAAGGACATGAGTTTGCCATCACTCATCTGCCACAGGGTGGCAAGAGGGAAACAGAAACCATAAATCTGAAGCCACAGAGCATCACACCAGAGTGCCCCTGCAACATCAGAGGGCCAGACCCAGCAGTATAGCTCATGGCAGGCAGAGATCCTGTGAGTCCCACCAGCCTTCTGCACACTGCGGTTGCTCTGTGACAGTAAGCACTTACAGAGCCAGGATCACAACTCTTGCCAGCAAGCCCACCCCGCTGAGCTCCATCCCTCTGCTACGAAATGCCTTTTCCCAGCAGATGAGAGGTGATTTCACTACAGCAGATGCAAAAACCCCTCAGATAGGGCACGAGAAGGAAATCACTGGGACGAAGTGGAGGGAGGGCCGAGCACAGGGCAAACTACACACCCAAGAAGGTAGCCATGGCTCGCTCAGCTGTGCTTCGCAGCGTCTCTCCAGGCTGCCATTCCACTTGAGGCACGAGCCACAGCTCCTGGTTGCCGATTTTCTGTTTCACCAGAAGCATCAGGTTTCTGTCGAGCTTCCTGTTCAGCGATGTTCGATTGTTGATTTCATCAGCATCTGCCAAAAAACAACACATGCTGGAAACAAAGTCTCCCAGCAGCACTGCTCTGATCCCCTTGATTCATCAACCCTCTGCATCTCATACCCTCCCAGTAATAATACACAGACATGAATACATGGAACAAGACCTAGACAGAAATGCTCCAGAACTGCAGGATTCAGCTGGAACCCACAGTTAGACTGCGCTCAGTTTTAGAAGAAACTTCCAGCAAGAAGCCTGAACCTCTACCTTGACAAAACTCAACATGAGAACTAAGCAGAGCTTGGGAACCAAGAAACCAAACACAGAATCACAGAATCATAGAACAGTTATGGTTGGAAAGGACCTTAAGATCATCCAGTTCCAACCCCTCTGCCATGGGCAGGGACACCTCTCACTAAACCACGCCACCCAAGGCTCTGTCCAACCTGGCCTTGAACACCACCAGGGATGGAGCATACAAGAGATGTGTAGAAAATTACTCTTAATTTTTTAGGGTTTTTTTAATTAATTGCCTTTGACAATATGGTCTGAGTGCAAAATCCAACACTCATGAATTAATACCATCACCCCAGCACTGCCTGGGATCGTGCCCGAATACTGAAATCCAGTGTAGGGATAAAAACCCCAACACCACACCACAGATCAAAGCAACAGTAAAACGCACACCTTAACTGCTTTGTCGTCATTACTGTAGTACTGACACAGACCAATTAAACTGCAGAAGAATCTGCATTTGATGTTGCCAGCAGACAAAACAAACTAACATTCACTGTACAACAGTACTGGTAAGAAACACCCTGTAGCTGTCAGTAGACAATGGACCATCATCACTTTTCTATGCTACTTCAAAACAAAACCCCCACGTGCACCTCTTCGTACACAGATCTGATTTATAGAAACTTGGTAGGAGAGTATAACTAATCCACAGCACAATTAAATACTTTCTCAGAGGTATTATCTATGAAGAGGATAAAGAAATACTCAGATTTTCAAGGACAATCATGAAATTTAATCTCACTGTTTGCTGAGGTGATGGATATGCCCCATTATGCAAAATAAAGGTTCACCTCTGATTCAGTTTCAGTGCAGTAAGATCACCACACTCACCCCTCCAAGTACATGTGACAGATGCAGGTGACACTTGGGTCCTTAGAAATGAAACTGCAGCTGAACAGAATGAGAGTCTGATCAAAACTCCTTCAAATATGGCACTATTTAAAATTCTAATTTTCAGATACAAACTTATCTTCCCAACCTGACAGAATCCGTATCGTTTTTGCCAGCACCGCAGTAGTCTGTGCCAAGGCTATTTACTGCTTCAAATTTAATGGTCACAACAAATTGTTTTGTAAGAAAGGCCTCAGCATTAGCAAGAAAGTGGATGATCAACCTGCAAATTACCCTTTTAGTTTGGGACTCTCCTCAGAAACTGTATGAGCTATAAAAGGACTGAAAAAGGAAGAAAATTAATGTATTTAAGAGTTTTACGTAAATGACAGAAATGCATTGATATTTGAGTATCCTTTTAAACCCTGCTTGGATTTTCTCCTCTTCTGTCCTCCAACAGGGGTGTGTATGAGGTGTTGCTTACACACTGCCACTTGGACAAGAATGTGAAGTAAAGGCATACCTGATCGTCAGAGAGAGAGGAGGCTACAGGACTACAGATGTCATTTTCTACCCCAAAGACTCCTCAGTAAAGCCATTTGATGTCCTGCTCTACATTGGCACCTGTGACAACCCTAACTACCCTGATCCTGCTCCTCTGGAAGAAACTGCGGAACAGATTCTGAATGCAGTTGGTCCTAGTGGAAGAAACACAGAATACCTATTTGAACTTGCCAATTGCATCAGAAACCTCGTACCAGAGGACGTAGATGAGCTTCTCTTCTCCTTAGAAACACTAGTAAAAAACCTCTTGGAAAAGCATCAAAACCTCAACGGTCTATAAATAGTTGTAGTGGTTTAAGCCTGAACCCAGGACAATAGTTTACTTCTTTTAGCAATCTTGCTTCACCTTCAGGGGAATGGTTTCATTGCACAACAGGTATATGACTTGGAGGCATGTTTCTCTGTACTATGCAATCTTATTTGAATATTCAGAATAGTAGATGCTCATTAAAACACACCATTACAAAAATAATTCTTTCAGGAGCCAACAGGAAGGGGAGTAGGGGCAGCGTTTTATTCAGGTTCGAATTTGGCACATTGGGGTTTTAGCCAAAGAGTACATCTTCCTGAAAAGCTCAAGAGAACTTTTTGTTTGAAGATTTTAACTATGATTTTAGGTGAAAAAGAAATATTTAGAGTATTTTTAAGATGAAAGTCTGCATTTAAATACAATTCCCACTGATTTAAGCAACAGTTCTTTCTGATTCCAGAACAAAGTTGAGGGGCTCCGTGCAGCTGAAGAGATAAACGTTAAGTAACAGCTGTAAATCTCTATTGTCGGGAAACAATATCTTTGCATCACGAGAACACCAATTCCCTTGTCAGCCAGTTGATTCCTCATGTGCTACCAGTACCGTCACAGAGTCAAGACTCTTTAAAACAAAAAGACTCAGCAAATACCTTCCCCTTACTGAACTGCATTCAGCTGTGTCTGGCAAACCATCAGGGTGCTCTCACTCCACCTACTGCACTTCAGCCTGTACCTGTTATCCGCGGAGCAGCTTTGAATCGAAGGAACTTCTGTTCCCACTTGTCCTCCAGGTCCCGAGCCATGATGACCGTTTGGCCGGGCACTTCATCATCGTAGGCGCTTTCCTTCCTCTTCCTGAGCAGCTCCTCCTCCTCCAGCTTGCGCATTTCATGGTCTGAATAGTGGCTTTTCTCCAGCTCTATCTAGAAGGGCAATGCAGCGAGTTCTTGAGCCACCGGCGCTATGGGCTGGACTTGGCACACAGAATTAACCGAGTTCTACCTCAGTGAATGCAAGATGATGGGAATTTCCCTGCTCACAGCAGAAGCCACATGAACAGCGTCAAGGAAGATCACGGGAGCACTATTAAACCCCACAACACCCTCACACACAGCACTCCCTATGGCTTCACGCCGAGGAACACCACCCCCACAGTAAAGAACTTCTTCCTTATATCTGACCTAAATCTTCCCTATTTATCTTTGTACCCATTACCCCTTGTACTATCACATCATGTACCTCTCCTCCCAGGTTGCTGCTGCAGAGCTCACGCTGTTGATTTGGTGCATGCAGCCCTCCTGAATACCTGTGGGAACAAAATAAAATGTCATTATGGCACCAGGCTGGGCTGTAGAAGACCCACAGTCAGTTCCCTGCTCTGCCACACACGTTTCAAGGAGGGCTCATTTATTTTCTTGAGGCTCTCTTCATCATCACTGAAATAATCACTGGTCTTCATAACTCATGTGCTGGGAGCCAGGGGCAGATGTATGACTGCTAAAAGGGTTGGCCAGTCAGTTCATATCTTGTCTGATACAGTGGGGTAAGTTAAGAAGAGGAATTGGGTCGACCTTGGTTTATGAGCCCAAATGTCAGAGAGCAGATAATGTCTATTGTAAATGTCACAGGGATTTTTCTTTTCCTTTAAAAAAAAAAAGGAAAAGCCAAGAAGGGTTTAGTGACTGTAGCCATGCTGCCATTCACAAGGGCTCAGCTCCACTGAGTGTGAATGGTATTACTTAGGTACACAGACACACTGTGGGAATACTGAAAGGGACTTCTTAAAGGCATGGCTCTGGTAAAGCATGGGGGAGACCAGCGCAGCCCTTGCCTTCAGCAGCAAAGCAGCTTTTGGTAATACAAGGCTCTGCCAAACCTTCCCCCTGAGCAGAACACAGTGATTAATCAATTGCTGCTGAGCTTCTCACCTTTATCTCCACAGGAAAATCAGCCCAGAGCAGTGAAATGCAGCACCCTGCGGGCACGTGCACCCCTCCAGTCGCTAGCGTGGCCTTCCTGACCTG
>JAOEHX010041507.1:0-10588 GCA_025448015.1 Bolborhynchus lineola
CTTCAGGTAGTTGGTCCCTATCACTCTCTCTCTCTCTCTCTCACACACACACACACACACACACACACATAAATTAGCTGGCAGTTTTCACCATCTCCTATGGGATCTCTTGCTGAAGACACAGACCCAAGGTGAGGTACGCGAGGAGGAAAGGCTGGGGTTGGTCTGATGTACCTAAGACTAAGGGAGCATCCTCATGCCTGCGTCCACTTTCTGTCACCTGAGCTGCACAGGAAGGCAAGATGAAGTACCTCACACCCCACACTCCATCTGTTTCTATTTGGGAAGGACCCAAAGAGCACAAAGAGCAGTTACTCCCTTGCTAATAGGAAAGCTCAGAGAGGGTCACCATGACCATCTGGACTCCTTTTTCATGTAAGCCCATTCTACTTCAAACATGTTGCCCCAGAGCTGCTAAAAGATGGGATTTAGAAAGACCTGGAGCTCCCAAAATGCCACAAGATTCATTGCTAAGCTTTCTACTATCAAACACCTCACTAGCACACAGTATCTCATTCCCCTACTCTTGCAGCCCATGCCTTGCAGTAGACACATACAACACAGCCATTGACTTTGCGAACTAACTGCTGCACCTTCTGCTGATCATAACATTTCCTTCCTGAGGACGTGCCCCCTGCAACATCACACTTTCTCCCACACTTCAGTTGACAAAGAGCTGAGCTAGGCAGAATCAGTGAGCAAAAGCAATCATGTGCATTAAAATGAGGCCATTAAAAAGATTATCAGCAAAACCCAAAGCTATTTTTAGTGTGCAAACTTCATTTACATTTTCCTTTTTGGTAAAAATCCTAAATTTTTAGCAGAAAGCATTCCAAAATACCCTCCTTTTCCTGTTTTATTCTCAGTCATAATAACAAGTAGTGCTTGACGAAGACTGCCTATTTTTAATTTCCTTTGTGAACTGACTCCAGGCTGCCTATGATTTTATCCTGCCTGGTCATTATTCAAAGCAAAATGAGTGGCTAACCAATTTTTGCAAGGAATTCTTTGTCTGCAGATTCTTCAGGAGCAGTTTGTTTTGCATGTATGAGGCTGGAAATCCTAGTTGTTTTGGTTGGACGTGTGAGTCACACAGGGCTTTTCTGGATCTGTGTTACTCTAGAGCTGCGGTTCTGGTTAAGGAAATATTCAGGCTTGGAGTCAGCACAGGCCTTTTTGGGGATACCCCTTGCCAGTGAAATTCTTTTGCTAGAATATTCTTCCCAGTCTGGCCAAAAAGCAACGGGCTAAGAAGGAAATAGGTTATTCTGCAGCTTTTGTTCCCCAGCATCACTCTGGCTGCAGGAGACCAGAGATGCTTGCTCTGGCCTCTCTGGTCAGCCAACAAACCCTGGCCCAGGTCATATGGAGCAAATATGAAGGAAAAGGGTTTGTGCTGGAGCAAGTCTTTATACTGCCACAAATTCTACTGCAAGGAGCAGGCAGCTCATGTTGTGGGCAGGGGGGACTTACCTCACACGACTGGATGCAGTGAATGACAGAGGGGTCTGGATACCATCGCAGCCTTCCTGTGCACACAATATGCTAAGGAGGGAAGGAGAAAAGAGTGGTTAGGGGAGGTGGCAGAGGAAGACCAACACCCACCAGTGCTTTCTAGAGGTAGAGGGTTTCTCACAACACTGTATTGCTCACTGTGGTGCAGAACAGCAGTGGCATCTCCAGGACCCTCTCCATGCACCTCTGTCCTGCAGGGAAACCTTTGAAGCCTCTTTTGTTCACCCGCAAACCAGGATACATTGTTAAGGCAGACATTAGACAGATGCATGTATGGGTAGATGTATATAGATGCACAACTGGGAGAGAACAAAGAGAGGTGGCAGGGACCACCAGAGAAGTGAGCTTGGCTAGCTCATTGTATCTGACTTGGCCAGTGAGCTTGGCTAGCTCATTGTATCTGACTTGGCCAGGAGCTGCTGCTTGCAGGAAGCCACCCAAGGTCAAGGCAGGTTGATGTCTGCCATCACCCCTTTGCGTGATGCTGGATTCACCAGCTCCTCAATCATGCAGGATGCAGGTTCAGCTATTCATCACCCAGTGTCCGTATCAATTTGCTCACTGACCCCTGCTCAGCCTCTGAGACCAGGTCCCAGGAGCGCTGACCTCCCTGGACCCAGTCTGGAGCAGATACACCAGACTCACATTCACTTGCAGGGCTGAGGTTATTGCTGGTATTTATGAGACACGAACTCAGCTGCTGCAGCCAAATGGACATGAAAGAAAGATGTGAAGGGCTCGGTTTCATTGTGCTGGAATTCACCATCCTGTTCATTGAGCTGGGGTTTGTGGGGAGCACTCATTACACAGGGGGAAGAAAAGCCCCACCGCACATGCAATTTCCTCCTTGTAAAGCTCAGGCAGACTTTGAAATCTGAGGCTCCATAAAACAACGGCTAGCCTGTGAAAGTGTCCTAGGATGCCCTTCACAGCACAGGAGCTGCGCAGAGGGGCACATGTGTTTTCTCCTAGCCTCCCATTTGAAACTTGCAGCAGCAGGCAGAAAGGCTCCAGCATCCCTGGCTGGAATAACATTTGGGGATAGGGCGGCTTTGCCTGCCCTATCTCCAGATGTGGGAGATAGATGTGGAGACCTGCTGCAGGTCCTTCTGCTGCACGTTCAATTGAGACAGTGATGGAGCTGGTGCAAGATGAGGTTCTGGCAACCCTCAGCCAGCATAGGGAAGGCAGACCTGGAGGGAGCCACTGTCAGATGTGGAAAAGGCTGGGGTTGCTGGCTGAGCTAGCCAATTCCTGATCAGTCCAGAGGATGTTTGCAACCTAACCCTACTGGGGTGTTTCATATGTGGTTGTTGTGCAACTTGAATGGCATTTTAGCATACTCATACTAGAATACTCATATTCCAGGTTGGGAAATAAGGGCAGAGGGACAAACATGCTCAGCTGCAGGATTCAGTGAATCAGAGCTGAAAAGAGAACAGGACCATGCCCTCCACAAGTGGCCTCTGCAGCTCCCTGTGTGGTTCACCCCATCCTCTCCATCACCTTGGAAGCTTGGCAGTTCCCTGGAATAGCAAGTTTTTAGAGGCTTGGAGGGGCTAAGCAGGGAGCAGAGGCAGGAGCCAGAGCAGAGAGGAAAACAAGACTGTGCAGAGAAAGGGCTCCTGGCACAGGGGAGCACTGCTTCTTAAAATAACACCTCCTCTCCCTCCTCCTCCTCTCTGCAAAATACCTCCCTTGCACGAAAGCCCACAGCCGTGGCGAAAGGGAAGCCGAACGCCACTGTCTTAACAGGCCAAGCCATCTGATCCCTCAAAGGAGAGGACTCCTTCCAAGGCTTGTGCTTAACCATCCCCCACACCCCAGGCATCCTCACCCCATGGCAGCGATTCGTTGTGGGTCTGATTCAAAGCAATGTACAGTAGTATCCACAGGCACGATGCTGGGCCTCCTGCGGGTTCCCAGGAGGAGAGGAAAGCGTTTGGATGGGAGCGCTGGCTCCTGGGAAGACTGTTTGCTTGTCTTTGTTCCACCTCCTTCCTTACGCATCTCATTTTATTTTAAGAAATATTACCCCAACAGAGCTGCTTTTTGGGAAATTTGTGCCTGGAGGATCCAAACTATTTGAGCTATTTTTGCTGGTTTGCTTACAAAATGACTAAGAGATGGGGAGGGAAAGGCTCCCCAGCTCCAGCAGCAAAGGCAACCGGCCTGCCAGCGGGTCCTGGCAGCCAGAGACACCTTTCAGCTGACAGTGCCCTGACTCCTCCCTGGCAGGGAGATGCCCGCCTAGGGTTGAATCTTTGCTGTCAGGTAGCTGGGGACCCAGGCTCACACCATGCTGGGCAGCCTTTGCTATCCCTGCACACAGCAGCTTAGCATGTTTAGACATGCAGCATGTCCTGAAAAATCAGTGGTATTCCTGCATTTAAGTTCATGCATTGTAGTATCTGCAACTCCTTGAAAGCTGTCTTGGGAGCTGATAACTTTTGCTGAACTTTGGTATGGGAGAGCAGGATGCTGTGCAGTAGCATCTGCAGGGGAGGGAAGAGGAGAAACAAATGGTGAGAGGGAGGAGGACCCTGGCACCAGAACCTGGTTGTGGGGAGCAGCAAGTACCTCCAAAGCATGCAGACTGGGCAACTCCTTGGACCCATCAAACTCAGAGCTCACTTTTGCTGCTTGTCTTTCCAGGCCTTACCCTTCTTCACACAAAGCAGAAATTTCAGATAAAAACTATCAGACAGAGAAGAGAGGGACTCCCCTCTATGCTGCCAGCAAACTCCACCTTCCTGTTTACCTGAACTCTGGTGGGCTGCAGACGGTGATCCATAGTCTCTGCAGTTATGTTTTCAGGCAGTATGACAGGGTCGCTAGGAGGTATGATACAGGAGGGTATGCACACAGCACCTGCAGGAGGAGAAAAAGCCTTGAGGGCTTCACGAACAAGGCAATGATGTTTTTTCTGGGAGACACTAAACCCATATGTGTAGGCTCCTCATTACATCCACTACTCCACTACGGGGTAGAGGTGGACATAGAGGAGAACCTTTTCCTCCCAACCTGGGGTGACAATTCCTTCTCCAAATCCTGAATTATGCAAGAATTTACAGGAGTTGTGGACAGTTCCCTTCTCCCTGGACAGTTCCAATTTTTCTGAGGGGAAAATTGAAGACACCCGAACAGACAGGTTCAGGCCCTGATGGCAGTACATGGGATCCAGCATGAAAATAAGTCTGTCCTGGGCACTATGGAATGTTTATTGAAATGTTAAGAAGCTTCTTTCAAAGCTTTTTACAATGCTGAATTTCCACTGCCTTCCTATGACCCAGGAAGATTAAACAAACTTCAAAAACAACATTGGAAAACTAGGTGGATCCCAGCCCTAAGCCCAGCCTAACATCAGGTCTGCCCAAAGTTGAACCTTAGTAGGCCCTGCCCTGGCACTTGCCTCAGCCTGTTTTGATCAGACCTGGAGAAGTGATGTGTTTGCTTTAGGATGATACTGGCTCTGTTGAAGCATCCTATCCAGCAGGATGCCAGACTGAGCACTGCAGCTTTTCCTGAAAGCACAAAGAGACCAAGTCCTGGAGAAAAATATGGATGATGTGGTCCCTCATCTGGCGAAAGTGCCCTGTTACACACAACTGGTGCGACTTTTATCTAGGACCTGCCACATTAACCCTGCAAATGTCAGCAGTAGTAGCAAGCAAAGAGACCTCAAGGGGGATGGAAAGGCTAGAGATTAGGAAAGTCACCGCAAAGGGCTGCATTTACCCTAGAGACAAGTCCCTGCTCCCTCTTAAAAGGAGAGAAGCTTGTACTGGAGCCAACTTTAGCTTTAAGTTTTGCTCATGATTACAATCAGTTCATGCACAAGACCAAAGCCAATCCTGGCTCTATGTTTAGAAAGAGAATGGAAAAGAAAACAGGTTATTTTTCATGGATTTAGTGGGGAATGATAGAATCATAGAATAGTAAGGGTTGGAAAGGACCTAAGATCATCTAGTTCCAACCCCCTGCCATGGGCAGGGACACCCCTCACTAAATCATACCACCCAAGGCTATGTCCAACCTGGTCTTGAACACCGCCAGTGATGGAGCATTCACAACTTCCCTGGGCAACCCATTCGAGTGCCTCACCACCCTCACAGTAAAGGACTTCCTCCTTACATCCAATCTAAACTTCCTCTGTTTAAGTTTGAACCTGTTACTCCTTGTCCTGTTATCACATGATACAAGAAGAAGAGTCATTGTGACCCTCAGCTCTGTGGGAGGGCTGAGTCAACATGAAGTTTGGGTTTTGGTTTAGCTTTTGTCAGCCCTCACCTATGCCATGCCCCTGCTCACACTTGTATTCCACAAAATTCAGCTCTGGGGGTGGTGGGCAGGTGCCACGTAAGCTCTCACACAGTTTGAATTCCTCTGTCCATAAGCCCTCCTTGGTGCAGATGATGGGAACCTGCAAAACAGAGGGAGAGCAGCCAGCTTTACTACCGGCAGCAGCAAGGCTCACCCTCCCTGGCCACTGCCCAGCTCTGAGGGGAATAAAATGCAAGTGTCAGTGAAGTCCAGAGGAAAGTTCTCCAGGGCGGCTGGATTGCAGCAATCTGGTCCAGCCTATGTGTGCTTTGCATTACTGATGAGAAAGCAAATTGTTTTCCAGCTGCTGCTGGATCCCACCAAAGGGAATCAACTGCACTTCTGACAAGAGCTTTCTAGCAGGCTGGATGAGAAATATAGGTGAAGAGCCTGGCAGGCAGCAGCCTCCATTCCCAGGTAAGCCCCTTGGGTTAGCAAGCCTGCTGCAGCAAGGTTGCCCATTATTCCAGGTGAATCCATTCACAGCAGCTCCTCAAACCCACTAGAAATCCTCTGCTTTTGCTTCCCAACCCTTTTCACTCAAGAGAAGCAGGCTTGCTTAAGACCACTGGTTTTAGGAAGAGTCACCAGGGAGCAGATCATCCCGAGGTGGTGGTGCACCCTGTGCCGTGGCTGGTAACCAGCAAGAAAAGCTCTGGGTTTGCAGGGCAACTTCTGTTTGAAGGTACAAGGGATGGCCAAGCTGCCATGGGGCCCCTCTGCACAGTGGGGCATAGAGAACCCTGCTCTTTTCAGGTGGTCTGCAGCACAGAGCTTGGCCAATCTCTGCCTGCTCCCTAAGTCACTCACCTGTTGTTCCTGTGGTTTGCAGTTGAGGACACACTGGCTGTCCAGCTCAAAGCCCTGGGTGCAGTTGTACATGCCCTCGAAGACAGGAGGGGGTGGCTCACACACCACAGGGATGCAGCGTCCCTCTTCCCACTGCCCACTCTCCAGGCACTGGACCTTCAGGAACTTCCTGGGGAAACACAGAAGGGATAAGCCCACACTCATCCAGGACCTTTTCTCCTTGCTGAGAGATTGCACTGATTTGGGAGCACCAGATGCTTTCTCCTTGCTCACTTTCCCAATGCTCCTTGTCTCCTCTGGTGCTTCAAAAGCATCCATCTGCCCCACAGCCTCTGTGGTTCTTGGGCTGCTTTGTCTCACCACCAGTAGCTACATACTTTGCTGGATGGAGCAAGCCTCCATCAGTTAATCCTGCTGGCATGCACCCGGCTAATGCAGAGGCTCCTCTTTGTAATCCATCCAGTTCTGTCAATTCTGCTCTTGACAAGGGTCTGTCATATCCCAGCAGACCAATACCATCCTCTGCTGCTAAAACAGCCCAGGCACAAGCAGCTTGCCAAGAAAATTATGAAAAAGAAAGAAAGAAAAAGTGCAGGAGCAGAGTCCAGCAGCTTTTTAGTCTCCTGTCCTCGGCAGCAACAGACACCATGTCTTTTATATCAAGGCATCAAAACCCCATGAGCCATCAGGCTGGATGGGAATGCTCTCCCAAAAGAGGACATGTCACCACAATCCCAGACTTTGACTTACAAGTTTTGACAGCACTGATGGGCTTTACCTGAGCCAGTGTTAATTGATCTTTAATGACACTTTTCCCCCTATCCCCCATCCTTATTTGCTAGACAGCCCGCTCTAGCTGCTTACCCCTGCCTTCTCCCACTACGCCAGTGCCAGAAGGCAGGGCTCCAGGTGCTGAGTTATGAAGTTTATATCATGCCACAGGTATGTGTAGGGGGTTTAACTGGGTTAGAGAAATCCCTGTAGGAGACACTAAATTGCCCCTTGTTCTGAGCAGCAAAAACATTGCATAGGGCCAGCCAGCTGCTCCCAACACACAGTGTTGGTCACACAGGCCAGAGTGGTGAGGGGACCACATCTTCACCCCACCACTGGACCTGAAGCAGGAATGGCTGGCCATCCACATCATACGCCCGCTAGAAACCCCTACAAGGGAAATTCGAGACATTTTTGAAATATTCTCATCTTTGTAAATATTTGCAGTTCATGGAGGTTCCCCTTCTTCTATCAGAAACCAGGGATCTGTTTTTCCTAAAGACTACATGTTGGTGGACAGTGGATTCCTGCTGTGGTGAATTCAGGCTCCACCAGGTGATGTGAAGGCAGGCAAGTAAGGGGATGTACCGGTCCCCTGGCACAGAGCTCTACATAAATCTTCCCACCAGACCACGCCATGTGTCCTCACGGTACAAGCACCTGACCAGCAAATGGTGCTGCACTCACCCCTAAAGCAGTAGCCTTGAATCCACTGCAGCTATGTATTGCTTCAGAAGGGTGAAGAGGAGGAGCCCTTCAGCCCATTGTGGGCATCTGTGGTTTTAGCCCACCCCTAATTAAACTTCCGTGATTGCTTGCCCTTTCCATTGGGAAAATGGTTACTGCCTTTTGAAGATGTCACCCTCACACCTTGCATCCTCCCATGTCTGAATACTTTGCTTTGCCCACTTTTAAAGGCAAATGAAGGCACATGCCATGGGGTAGATCTGTGTTGCGTGTCCAGGTACTCCTGCAGCATTTTCCCCTTTTTGAATTGCCTGTCATTCACGGTGTGATCCTGCTGTACAACTTGCAAGGGGTAAATCACTGGGGCTTAAGCTGATGCCAATAGCAGCAAACTGGCAGTGCAAAGCCTCCCTACAACAGTGCTACCTCCAGCACTGAGCAAACTTCTTTATAAACCAGGAGCATCCCAGCCACACACTGCTTCTCACTTCCTCACTGGCCACCACACTATAACTGATCCAGCCACTGCACCGCCCTGTTGCTCCCCCAAATCACATCAGAGGCCCTTTGCCCAGGAGCCACATGAAAACCTGTGTGGAGAAGCTGAGTGCAGGGAGAACATGCTGTGGGAATTGCCGTTTGCACAGGTGCATGCAGTGATTTGCAGCTCCATCAGCTTCACCAGGGCTCCTTGGTCCTTGACGTGGTGCTGGAGTGACCCCAGAATGGCCTCTCCCACCTCTCCTCAGATCTGCATCCCCCTACACCTGGTGAGAGAAACTGCCTTGCTTTGGAGGCTCATCCACCACCAGCATCCATGTCAGGGAACTTCAAACAGAGCTAACCTGGGCTGACCCCAGTGTAGAAGGTGGAGTGTGGACCACTGCTGCATGTACAAAGTAAGCAATTTATATTAAGGCATGGAGAAGAGAAGGGAGAGGCTTAAAAAAAAATAATTATATATATATATAAATGCAACCTCATAGCAGTTTGAAATTTCCAGACCCCCCCAACTTCTTCTGATTTGGATTAGCAGCATTTCTCAAGGATTAACAAGAAAGCCAGGAAAATCAGAGTCAAAGCTTTCCTCTCCAACCAGGCAAGCAGATGCCTAATGGATAGAGGAGACAGGGGAGATGTCTGAGGCCAGCCAGGGCTGTATCTGATGTGAAGGTATGAGTGCTCACCTGGCTCCAGAAGCTGAGCATGCAGGAGCCTGGCTGGGATCCAACCACATAATGGGTCATCCGGTTTGTGGGGACCAGGTCCTCTGTACAGGAATGGTGAGAAATGAGCCTAAAGCCTCATCTCCCATGGCAGGAGACTCACAGCTTCAAAATGAATGGGGGGGAAGGGAGATCTGCCAGTAAACTGAAAGAAAGCAATATGAACGAGAAGAAAGCTTGTAGGACCTCTGCTGCTGTGCTCCAAACGGCCTGGGCAACCTGGGCTGTAAATCTCTAACAGAGAACTAGGTGGAAGTGACACAGGAGTCCACTTGACAGCCTATGTTTTCTTTACCTGGCTGTTCAGCTCTCAGCTCTGCTGGTGTTTGCCTTTTATCTGAAAGGGCCCAGATGTGGGCAGAAGCAGTGAGCACCCCACACCTTTGCACCCACCACAAATGTATAGGAGCCTGGTGCCCTGCTGAACTCCAATGGCCTTGGGTTAGGCTGTCCTGCTTTGCCCACTGTCATCTTTCTCATGGATTTCCAGCCTCTGGTTGCTAACTCCTCCTATTCCATTTTCTCCTCCATATTCTCCTGCCTCCTCTCACTCTTTCATGGTCTCTGTAGTCTTCAAATGGGGAGAGGAGTCAGAGGGGCTGATATCTCCATGGAAGTTCACCAGGGACCTGTGCTGCCTTGGCCTCTGGTCAAAATGCAATCTGAGACTTTCAAAGTTGCCTGAAAAGACCTGTGTGCCCAGTTCTTCTTGCTTCATTCTTTGCTAGCAGAAGGGGCTCAACACCTCACAAAGGTAGCTTTGAGATCTCCAGATCTCTCCAGGGAATCATCCTGCATTGGGCAAGTGAAACAACCACTCTGCAGGGTCTGACCTTTTTGGTCACCTAACTGAAAGCATCCTCTCAGCATTAGAGTACTCCTCTAAAGGATGTCCTAGATATTTGTTAGTATTAGTGAGCTGCTTCAGATGGTCCTTCACGGCAGAAGCAACAGCAAGGACCACTGAGAGGGTGATGCTTACTTTGCACAAAGTATGTGGCCCCTGACTTTCAGGCCAGCTCTTTTTAATGCTGCAGATTTGGACAATGCCAAACATTGCTTTGACAGTTTGAAATCCTGCCTGACCAATCTGGTGGCCTTCTACAGTGGGGCTATGGAACTGATGGACGGGTACAGCAGTTGATGTCATCTTCCTGGACTTGTGCAAAGTGTTTCACACTGTCCCACATGACATCCTTGTCTCTAAGTTGGAGAGACATCAATTTGATAGGTGGACCACTCAGTGGATAAAG
>JAOEHX010041508.1:0-10512 GCA_025448015.1 Bolborhynchus lineola
GGAACTTCACCTGACTGCCATGGTTTTTCAAATATGATGGACAGTGACTTAGCAACTTTATTGACAGGCTCCTTCAGGACCTGTGGATTGATTTCATCAGGTCCCATGGACTTGTGGCAGTTCAGGTTTTTCATATAGTCTTAAACCAGATCCTCTCCTAGAGTGGGCTCAAGGTCTTCATTCTCACAGTCCCAGCATCTACTTTCCAAGACTTGGGTGGTGTGTTCAGGGCATTTGGAAATAAAGACTGAGGCAAAGAAGTCAATAAGAACTTCAGTCTTCTCCAAATCCAGGGTAGCCAGTTCTCCCGATAGCTTCCGGAGGAGGCCTACTTTGTCCCTAGTCTTTTTATTTGCTACGCACCTATAGAATCCCTTCCTGTTATCTTTCACATCCCTAGCCAAGTTTAATTCTGCCTGGGCCATAGCTTTCCTGACCCGGTCCCTAGATTCCCGGACATCACCCCTGTATTCATTCTTCCGAGTCCGCCTGTCCTTGCTTCCACCTTTTATAAGCCTCTTTTTTCCTTCGAAGTTTCCTCAGCAGCTCCTTATCCTTCCACAGAGGTCTCCTGGACCTCCTGCTGCTCTTCCTTTTAGTTGAGATACATCGCTTCAGAGCTTGCAGCAGGTGATCCTTGAATATCAACCAACAGTCTTGAGCCCACCTGCCCTGTAAGGATTTATCCCATGGAACCTTACTAAGCAGGTTCCTAATGAGGCCAAAGTCTTCTCTCTTGAAATCCAGGGCAGTGAGCTTGCTGCACGGTCTTCTCACTGTCCTGAGGAGATAGGATTCAACCATCTCATGATCTCTACAATGAAGGCTGCCCTGGAGTGCCACATTCCCAACCAGCCCTTCCCTGTTGGTGAGGACAAGGTCAAGCATAGCACTCTCCTTGTCAACTCCTCTATTACTTGCAGAAGGAAGCTGTCTTCCACACAGTCGAGGATCCTCCTGGATTGCTTGTGCTGGGCTCTACCATCCCTCCAACAGATATCAGGGTGGTTGAAGTCCCCCATGAGAACAAGGGCCTGCGAGCGTGAGGCTGTTCCTATCTGTCTGTAGAGTGCTTCATCCACAGATTCCTCTTGGTCAGGCGGTCTGTAACAGATCCCCTCAGTAATGCCTCCCATCGCTGTTCTCCATTTAACCCTGACCCACAAACTCTCTGTTGACTGATCACCTGTCCCCAGAGTTCCATACTCTCGAGCCTGTCCCTAGCATAAACAGCAACTCCCCCTCCCCATCTGCCATTCCTGTCTTTCCTAAACAGCCTGCAACCTTCCACTCAAACACTCCAGTCATAGGAGCTACCCCACCATGTTTATGTGATACCTATTACATCACACCCCCGTAGACGTGCACACATCTCTAATTCCTCTTGTTTGTTCCCCATGCTGCAGGCGTTTGTATAGAATCATCTAAGCCAAGCTCCAAATGAAGCTGGCTCATTGGCTGTTGCAGCTGGAATATCTCTACATTTATTAAAGATGCTGGAAATATGTCTGTGACATCAGAAAAAAATTAGTTTCTGCACTATAAAAGTATAAAAGTGTTTCTAAAAAAGCATCACACTAATCTCACTAATTTTGAAGGAAACTAAGCACTTTTTCTTTTTTTTTTTTTTTTAATCCAGCTATGAGTCAGTGCTTTATTAAAGTCATTGCTGAATATTTTCTGCAAATTGAAGTTTTTCTCACATTGTTTACTCGGCCCATTTGCTCTGAGTGTTCACTTAAATCATGACAAGCAAAGTGAAGTGCTCACTCCTGGTACAAATTATCAGAGAAATAACTACAAACATTTCAAGATTCACAAATGTGTTGGGGAGTAGCAAGAAAGTGACAATTGCTACTGCAGATAATGGGACTGTATCAGCAAAACAACTTATTCAATGAGTTGTCTGTCTTTCTTTTTAAATAAATAAGCACAGATGCATAAGTGCATATTTACCAAAGATGTATAAGTACTTATCTAAATTCACATTTACTGTAGAATTTAAATTCACACTTAGTCAAGTTTTACTCCTGTGTAGGAAAATTCCACTGCTGGGAAAGTGATATTTAATATCTGTATTTCCTCTCAGGTTGCCAATAGAATACCAAGTCACATCTTCAAAATTATGTCTGTGGAGTCTTTTCTGAGAATGCCCTTCATTTTTTTTCAGTGAAAAATGTCTTTCTTCCCACAGCCATTGATATCAGACAATCTGCCAGAGACTAATTTTGACCATCACAGTCAGAAACCTGTTCAAGACAGTCTTGGGTGAAAAGAAGAGCAGGAAAGGCCGAATATATATCTGAGAGTTCATGCTATTGGTAGAATTGTTATTCTGTTAAAATATAAATCCTTGGGGTGCAAATTTTCATCACAAAAGAGGGACGTTAATTTGCTCTGTTTAGAGTATCAGTGGATTATTCTTTCTCCTGATGCTCTGGTCATTTAAAAGAACAAATATTTTTTGTCATCATAAAGCCTGGCACTCCTGAGAAAATGACTTCTGTTAACTCAAACTTATTAAAAAAATGCAGATGCTGGGACTCCTAATGTCATATTCTGAGAAGTGTGTGAAACTTTGTTCTAAGAAACTACCAAATCCATTGTCATCCCTCATTGTAACTGCAGATAGGACAGAGCATTCTTAAAAGGAACTTTCTCAAAGAGTAACCACAGTGTAATTGAGGAGATAACAGTGCATGCTCTGTGACACTTTGTTATTGTCAGTATGGAGAATATTCTTCTACCCAGGAGAGGTATTCCAGGTGGGAAGCAGGAAATGGTTGTTCCACAAAAGAAGCACAAGAAAGAGAGCTGCCCTCATGGAGAGAGCTACCCACATTAGGGTAGCTGTTATTTCTTGTTCAAGGTTGCTCTGGAACAAGAAATACCTTAAGTGTGGCTGTAAGTGCATATTACTGTTGCCACTACTGGCTGGGGAGAAAGATGGTGGAGAGTAATGAAAACCATATAAAATCAAAGATCTTTTTTCTTTTCAATAAAAAAAGGGAGAAAGGCGGGGAATTTAAAACAAATGAGCATCAGCAGGCCCCATTGCCCCTTTCTCTGCTTCAATCAAACCCTCAGATCTTGGGATCCTGACATTTCTGGAGGCACAGCTAGCCTTAGAACCAGTGGGAAGTATGTTCTTTGCCTGGGAACTCTTTGTCATGCAGAAGAATTGCTCCACAGCAGATAATACCACTGTTGTCTAATGTGGGTTGTAATTCTGTATTATCAACGTGGTGTTTCTTGAGCCTTTAAAATAATAAGAGCAAATTCGATGTAAGGAATACACCGCCATGGGCAAGGAGGGCAGTTATCTGCAGTGATTTGTTCTGCATCCCCCTAACTACTGTGATTCCCTGTAGGCTTCTGAACACTTATAAACCAGGAGTCTTCCCCTCCCTGTCAGGTCCAGAGTAGCAAGGGGAGGATTTGCACAATACTTCAGTGCCCCCAGGTTGTGTCTGTGAATGCATGCATGTGGAGAGGGTGGTTTCCTTCACTGTCCCTTGAGAGTAGCAGTGTGTTATGACATCTGTTTTTACAAACACAATAATGTTCAGCATGCCGAGAAGCCAGGGCGGGTTTGATGGATGAACCCACTACAACAGCACAATAACATTCTGTGAGCATGCACAAGGGATTAAGCAAGACACCAGCCCACTTCAGCTAGGTCAGACTGTGCTCAGAATCTGAAAGGATGTAATATTAATGTCTATCTAATTGGTGAATTTGTCAATGCAGTGTTGCCATTAAACAGCCAGCCATCTGGACCCCAAGGTTTATGTGATCACAGCATTGTCAAAACAATGGCATTTCACTGACCTTAAGAAATTTAATTAAAATGTTGTATTGCTTTCCATGCAGCAAAGGTACACAAACTGTTAGCTAAGAATGAGGTTGCTGCAAGGTCTGCCTCTCCAGTTTTCCAAGTCTACAGTGTAAAATCATTTTTGCATAGATACATATTCCTGGTAAACCTAAAATAACACGTGCACAACACTGACCCCTAAAGAAAGTCATGTTTCCTTTCTGTGTGTTCTAATGATTCAGCAACAACTAGAAGAGATTATTCTAGAAAATAGTACTCTGCAATTCCATTCATCTCTTTTTGACTCAATAGCTTACTTAGTACATTCATGGTTCAATTTACAGCTCAGAAGCTGTTGTAATCCTCTGTGTTGGAGTTAAATATTTCCAATATAGGAAACATTTCTAAGGGTAAAAGTAATTCTGAATACTAATACCAATTTGATTTATTCATAGTTATTAGTGAGAACCCTGATTAGACAGAGTGGCACAGTCTTAGATACCTCCACCCACAAGATGAACTGGTTGTAGTGTCATAGTAGTATTTCTGTCTATGCTTCTGGCCTCCAGCACAACAGCGAGAAAAGACTGCTGAAGACCTGCCACATTTTCAGTTCCTGAACTCAGAGCCATCTGTATGAGAACGTATTCCTTGTAGGATAGGAAGAAATAGAAAGTACAGCAATGGTGTCTCTTCTTATGGATGCAAAAGGAGGGTTATACCAGCAATGCATACATGCGCAGCTGAAACCAATGGCATTTTCTTGCCAACCCTGTGGATGTGTCTTAGGCTTCTCAGCTTCATGCCATGCTCTGTCCAGGTGTTTACTCTGCTATTATTTAAACCAGCATTTTAATGACCATCTTAAAAGCTAAAGAAGAAAAGGTCTCCTTCTTCACTTGCAGATCCCTGTGGGCATAGAAATGTGGTACATAAGGTATTTCCTAATTCACTGAGGTCCTCTCTCCATGTTGGATATCTCTTTTCATAAATTTGTTAAACACCATCTCAAAATAGGTTAGTATTTTTCCTAGCCAGATTAGGAGGTTGTTTGAGAACTTCAGTGTTCTCTTGGTTACTAACCTTCCCCTAATTTCCATCTTAAATTTATTCATGGCCAGCTCATACCCATTTGTTCTGGTGCCAAAATTGCCTTTTAGTTTAAACAGCTCTTCCTTAGTGTTTACCCTCCCCATGAATTTATAGGAAGCAATCACATTGTCTCTCAGCTTTTGTTTTGCTGGAATGAAACTTGTTTTTTCAAATCTCTCATAAAATACACTCGTTCTTCCCCTGGACACATTTTCTAGTCTGCTCCTTTTACCCTGTGAGTTCCCTTTTCTAGAATGGGGTAGGCAGGGATGCAAGCAGTATTCTAGACAATATCTAGTAGATGCCCTAAAGAATGACAATGATACTGACTTTCTTTGCTAGAAACCTTCCAGGTTAGCTGATTCTTTCCTTTCTCATAGTGACTTCATACAGCCATTTCTTCATTGTCCTGAAACACAAACACATCCTCTGTGTTCCAGTTTGTTTCTATGAAGGAGCCTGCAACTCTTACCAGATTGCCAGTGCTTCATTTTGTTTTTTCTACAGTTGTATTTTGTTTTTTCCAGTCTTCCAATCCGCTTAGACCTTTTCATATGACATAGTGCTTTTCCTTTCTGTTTGCTAGCGATTTTTAAACATGGTGCCTGCAAATTACATGACTGCATTCCCATAGTTTTGTGAAGGGCAGTAATGGATAGGAGCTCCTGTAACTCTCTTACATCATATCTGCATGCTATCTATTGTCTCTTCCCCTTGGGACCTCTTCTTAGACAACTAAAGTCTTTACGAATAATTTTTCACATAATATCACATCAGCTGTTTTACTGAATTTCGGATAAATAAGATATCCTTTTTCCTATGTCTGGAAAGTCAGAGTTTTAGTGAATTTTTTATTAAAATACAATTACAATTTTTCCCTGTTAGCTTTTTTATTTTTTTTTTTCTCCATTTCTTCCATAATTATTTATTTTAATATGTATTTAAAAGCCAGGTGAAGTACTGGAGATTTATAATCTTAAAGTCAGAGTTGCAGACAATTAGTGTCCCAGATCTTTTTCTTTTTTCTGTTTGGGTTGGTTTGGAGAAGTATTTTAGATAAAAATTATGCAGTCAGCTCTGTAACCATGTGGTGATGCTTCAAACTTGATAAATTTAAAGAAAGTAGTGCACTCTCTGGAATTCAGTTCCTTCGTATTGGTCTCCAATCTTTCAGAAGGCTTATAAGCTATTTCTTTTGAAGTTACTGTGTACAGTGAGTGCATACCAAAGGGAAATGTTCAGCCTCTACAAGAAATACATTGCATTATTTCTATTGTGCCAAGAAGAGGTTAAAAATAACTATAAACAAAAAGTTTCTAAAGTAGTTCAACTGTAGACCATAGCAAGATTTAATACAATAACTCTTCAGGACATGTAGGTGATACAGGATTTTATAAAATGTGTTATAAACATGACCTGCTCTAATGCTTTGCTTTTGTCCTGGCATGTAAGAGAGAGAGAAATGCTTTCGTATATTATTTGGCATAGTCTGCATGTCACGATTATTGTTCCATTACTTGTGAATAAAGCACAAACTTCAGCTTCTTGTGACATATGTTTTTCATTGAGAGCTCACCTTTTAGAAGTAGAAGCCATTGTAAAATGAAACTCCCATCTTACAGCTGCTATCGTATCAGCACAATACCAGTACTTGAATCTACTGCAAGTACAAGAATGTATCTCTCTTCAGACTGCACTGTAGAAAGTTGTTAAACATATGTACCTCATTTGATGTCACTAGATCCTCTGCTAATTGCAAAGGACGGGCATTGTTTCAGTCTAGTAGATCAGTCCTGAGCATTTGTAATGAGTCATCAGCAGAGTGTGACAGAGCAATTTGAAATCAGACACTGATTAAAATGCCTGGTCACACACTGGGAGTATTGTTAGTTAGAACAAAGTTTTTTCTTCTGTGAATCACTCTTCAAAACTGAGCGTCTTGAAGGTTAGTTGTAATGCATTTGTTTTATCCCAGTCCACCAAAAATGAACTCCAGACACATTTCTCATCTGTGAATAAATTACCCTGTGGAGATCAGTCAGTAAGGGCTAGAACATGCTATTTAACCACCTTTGGGGAACTGGATCTTTTTTCAAATTCACATCAGCTCTTTATTAACATGGAGTTTGGGGGTGGTGGTTTGTAACAAAGGTCAGAGCTGCTCATTAGAAACCAAAATGAAAAGTTGAAACAAGTTGATTCTTCTAGGATTGCAGCTTATGAAAGTGAAAAAATATAAACATGAATCTACATGGTAGTGAAAAGGAGAGCAATTGTACAGTATTAAAACTTTATGTTACTCTCAAGTGAATATTTGTAGAATCATATTATCATAGAATGGTTGGGGTTGGACAGGACCTTAAAGATCACCCAGTTCCAACACCCCTGGCCACGGACAGGGACACTTTTCACTAAACCATCTTGCTCAAAGCCCTATTCAGACTGGCCTTGAACACTCCCAAAAATGAGGCAGGCACTTCTCTGGGCAACCTGTGCCAGTGCCTTACCACTCCTCACAGTAAGAATTTCTTCTTTATAAGAAACCTAAATCTCCCGTTTTACTTTTAAGCCATTATCCCTTGTTCTATCACCACAGTCTCTGATGAAAAGTCCCTCTCCGGCATCACTGTAAGCCCCCTTCAGATACTGGAAGGCTGCTGTGCCTTCCAGTAATGCCAAATTACTTCATACTACAGGTAGGATCTGTTCCATGGGGAGGTTTGGTTTTGGTTATATTTTTACCTAAGAAAGAGGATTCAGACTAGGTGCTTAAGTCGGTATAAATAGATAGGTAGATGTACTTTCTGCTTTCAGTGCCAGAAGGAAGAAATCGATTGCTCTGAAACTTGAGTGCAGGGCAAGAATAAGGTTGTGAAGTGTTGACAGTAGACTATGTCACAGGAACGCCCTGAATTTCTCAACCTCTGGGTTGTTGTAGTCCTGGAGGAAAGGCAGATGACAGCTGTCAGTGTCTTTAGCATTCACAGAAGTATATATTCTTCTGCATTAAATCAGTAGCCCACAAGGATCCAGGCCAAGCTGCTCTGCTTGCTGACTGTTGATCTAGTTATGAGTGTCAGGTCTCTAATAATGGCTTGACATACATTACAGAGCCTGGGTGGCTGGCACAAGGGAGGTCAGATGCTGCTCAGAAAAACCTAGTGTAGCTAGTTTTGACCCTAGGTCTAATCTTCTGCTGGTAAATATGAATGCTACTACTTAAACCAGTTTATCTGTTGTGAAGAACACATTTTGAAGCAGGAGCTTTGCTGGAGCACCATGTGAATGCTGCTGTGGAGTAGCCAACACTATGTTATTTTCCTCTCCCATCTCTATTAGAAGCCCAAATATTTTCAGTAAAACATTAAAATATTGAAATTTTCCAGACTTGGAAGATGGACACACAGAAAAGCAAGGGCTTTTTGATAGGCCAAATCTCCTGAACCCTTACTTATGTGAGCAGGTCCTGCCTGGAGGACTGACAGGGGTAACTGCAGCAGTTATACCCTGATGATGATAGCCACATGGGTGTGAGCTGTGAGAAAGAGTCCACTTTTCAGGGCTGATTCTGTGCTGTATACCAGCCTTTCACTGTCTACCTTCTCTAATTTGTATCAGCATTTGACAGCTTGTTGACAGCTCATTAGGAAAAAAAACCCACATGTGACCAAAGCACTCAGTGCAAGCAGAGAGATCTGCTCTCTAATTGTGAAATATATTGAAATCTGAAGCAGACATGGAACTGCAGGTCAGAAACTAGCCCAATTAGCATGTTTATTAAAATATTTAAAAAATTATTTAAATTATTAACTAGTATAAAATATAACAGCAGTAGATGCTCTTGTGAGAGCCTAAGCTGTCATAAGTGGCAAATCAGAGGAAACAGGATATGCTTTTGGATTTACTTTTTCCTGAAAGAAGATATGGTGCAATATCAGTGGTTTTAAACCGTGTCAGTTCTGTCATTGAACAGGAGCCATTTGGGGGCAAGTGTTTCTGGTCTCATTCCAGATTGCCATCAGCACTGAATGTGAACAAAGAGATTTATTGCACATTTGCAACAACAAAGGCAAAGCTGTGGTAAGCACTGCAAAATTCAACATTTGGCTCTCTGGATTTTTATTTATTTTTTACATTTCTACACTTTAAATTAACATTTTGTTTTTGTATTTCTCGGTTAAGATTGGCAATTCTGTTCATTAATTTTGGTTCTCAAAGAGAATCCTTGAACTAAGGGTGTCATAGGTCTTCGAAATATAATGCAGAAACTGCAAATCAAAGGTGTAGATTTGAAACTTCTATGAGGAATTACTGTATTCTTTTCTTCTTGCATGTTTTCTCTGATTTTCTTTGCAGCATTTGATAACTGGGAAACCAGGCATCTCTTCGTGCAAAGACAACTTCTCTTCTTTGTTGCTTTACATTATTTTTGAACTCTTGACACACTTATTGAAACATCAAAGCAAACATTCAGACTAGAGTGATTCAATATATACATGCAAATACAGACACTTAGCTTAAACCCATTAGGAAATATTTGTAATTTCTGTTGCGCAAAGATGAGCTGACTGAATGTTTTATGGACCCTTCCAGATGATGTGTTTATGTTGTGGAAATGTCAGTCACCCGGGAAAGCTGCAGGTAGTCTTTTCCAGCCCTGTGCTCAACAAAAAGAGAAATGCTTGCACCAGGACAAACTAAACTATAATCTGTGCAGACCACGGTATAAATGCAAGTATCTGTTTCCCATTCAAGCTTTCATCGGAGTCCCAGTAATGGGTTGACCATGTATTTTTTAAAGTCTGACATTTAATTACCAATTCAAATATGTGGTGGAAGGTAAGAGGATCCACAATTTTCTGTTTGAATAAATTCAGAAGAAAAAGATCTCTGAGTGCAACAGCTAATGCTCCATCTAAGGGCATCAAGCAAGGCCTTTGTGGTGATAAAATTCAGAAAGCATATTTTACACAGCAAGCTGTGTTGAACTAAATGAGAATAAAAGAACAGCTTTCACTATTAAGTTACTGAGAGTTGTATCCTGAATAAGGTCATTCAGAACGGATATGTCTATTTAAATAAGATGCCACAGGAGAATCTCCTCTCAAAAAAGTATACCTTTAACAAAACAGCTAACAGCTCTGCGCATACGCTATTAGTTTAGTGAACCTAAAATACTGAGCTTCAAATTTATATTAATGTCCTCTGCACCTCATTCCTTTTGCCTTTTTATTATCCCTGTAGCTTTTTTTTTTTTTTTTTTTGCTTATGGAATGACTGCAAACATTCACAGTTTGAGTTCTACAGCTGAACATGTTATAAAATCCTAGTTTTGTTGCTTCCTGGGGAATTAATTTGTTTGATGAACATGTTTTAAAATAAATTGCGCAGCAATTCCATATATGTCACAGCCCATGCATGTGGCAGGGTGGAGAAATTTTGCACTTTATTGCTGGCACTTCAACTTTTTGCTCTGTAAATCCGTACCTGCTGGTCAGCCTGCAATGATATGTGGTGTGTTGTTTCCCAGCAACACACACTCAGGTTAAGTGTCTGGTGCTCTGGATCTGCTGGATCATTTGGGGGGAAAAAAAAATAAAAAA
>JAOEHX010041508.1:10612-36808 GCA_025448015.1 Bolborhynchus lineola
GATCACTTGGGGGGGGGGGAGAATAAATAAAAATAAAACCAAATAAAACAAACCTTCAGTACCCTTGTTGCTGAAAGGGAAACACTCACTACATGTCCCTGCCATAGAAGTGTTTTCTCTTTGGGGCCCTTTGGAAACATGCCACAGCCAACAATTTAGAGATGACTCTGAGATTCCTGCTGTCAAGACATGCTTTTGGAGTCTCTTGGTAGGCTTTGCAGGCATCACCTTACTCTTATTTCAGGACTGCCTGAGCTTTCACTAGTCCTTCACAATCCTTCTGCTTCCCTTGCTTTCCTCTATTTCTTTTCATTTTGATCCCTGCTACACTGTCTGTAAGACAATGTTTAAGTGCCTCTATCTTTAGCAGTGTGCAAATGCCAAGGTGTAAAGGTATCTGTCTCACACCTGCAGATGATGTCTTGACATTGTAACCACAGAGGAGGCCACATCAAAAAAAAGTGATAAATTGCAAATATTTGTCTGATTTTTATTTAATCTTTTTTCAATCTGGTAAAAGACAGTTTTGTGCTTCTTAAGAAGGGAATAATTCAGTATTCTTTCTTGTTCTCCGGGATTCACAGTTGTAAGATGGTTGTTGTCATTACCAGCCGGCCTTTTAGGCAGACCTCTTCTTTGCTTTATTTCATCAGTTGTAATAACTGCCTCACTGTTGCTACCCAATTATTTTTGTCACTATGACAATCTTAGTTTTATATAAAATTCTTAATTTAATGGCACCCTTCAGATGTGCTAAAATCATACTTTTATCCAGATAGGTCTTGTAGGTATCAGACATCTTCAGGAAGTTAAGTTAATCTCATGAGCTGAGCACTTTTGAAAATGTGTTAAATGGTGTTCACTCCATTTTTTCAATTCCCATCTTTACATCAGTGTTTCTGCTGTTTAACTAGTATCTGTCTAGTTTTCTATGAAAATAATAAAATAGCCTTTTCCTGCTACATTGAATCTCAGCTCACACAAGTTTGTTGTAGCATTTCTCATGCATATTCAGGCTACAAATCAACAAGAAACATTTGAACAGTTTACTACAATCATATATAAAAAGCACTGATGCGTAGTGAAATTTTAGGATTTTCAGGAGTCACCCTAAGATGTGGTAATTTTTCTGCTCAGCACCATAATATGATGGTCCAATTAGGCTGTGACCAACACTCATGGGATAATTGCTCCTTTATTTCTTTTTCCATATCCATAGAATTTTATGAAGGAATTTATGCATTTGTCCATAGAGACAATTTCATAATAGTGCAAAATACAGATCAGATGTTTGTATTCTCAAGCAATATCATGTATATATGTCCATGCATTGTCTTAACGACGAATAGATTTAAGAAAGACCTAACCCAGCAAGCTGAAACACACGTGGTATTCCCAGCTGCACCAGAGGCCCAAAATCTTCCCTTAAAAAAAAAAGCACCACTGTAAGCTTGAAAGACAAGTCGAATTCCCAAGAATCCTCTCTACATATCCCAACACAAAGCACAGCTGCCAGGAAGGTGCTTGAATTTACATGTGTTTCATAGCTTCTTCAAAATATTCCTCCTTCCAGTCAGAGTATTGAGTCTTGTTGAGCTTTCTCCTTCTGAAGCCCTGTGCTCCCACAGCTTTTGGAGATCATTGGTTTTCCTGTGTTCAATACCTTTTAGCTAAATTGTTGGTTGGTTTGTTCTGGTTGGGGTTTATTTTTTCTTTTTCTTTCTTTCTCTTTTTTTTTTTTTTTTTTTAGTCAGTAATGTTACATTAAAGAACTCCATTTGGATTTTACCTAGGAGAAAAAAAATAAAAGAAATGGGCTCTCCTGAGACTTTAACAAGCGTGTTGGAGCAGAAAGCGGAGGTGGAGCCATTTGCAACCAGCATCTTCTCTTTGAAATGTTCATGCCCAGGAACCACATTCCAGACCATTTTAGTGACAGCGGGGGTGCTTTCACATTTCAGTGTGCTCAACAGTTCAATCAAAAACCGTTTTGAAATTTTAATTGAAACTGAAAATAGAAGGAGCCCAACTGCCCTCTGTTGATCACAGCAACAGGGAGGATAAAAGAGAAAAATTGACGCTATGAAACAAAAACAAGTGCTTCAGGGATTTTCACTGAGCATCTTGCTGTTGCTTCTGCTAAGTAATTTTTTACAGTGATCCATTTATATAGTCTAAAGTGGAGTTTTAAACTGAACTTTCACCGTATTTCTTGGTGTCCCCCCTTTTCAGATTACGAGTGCATGAAGTTTCATTCAGTGAGTAATATCTGGAGGTGAGCTTCTCCATGTCACCAGGATACACAGAATATTGGTGGAACTGGAAGGGCTGAAAACTTCAAGTATCATAGCTAAATCCCATGGAGTCATAAAGGGATATAACACTACCAAGCTTCAGGAGCCAAGGGGGAGGCAAATGCTGTTTTAGGAATGTTGCCAGGCCTTGAGCTTGTAAAGGACATTCTCATCTCATTACTCATTAGAAGTTTCAGCTTCTTTTTTCAAAGTAGTCTTGAAACTGCTGTCAACAGTCCTCAAAATTAAAAGCTGCTTGACTGGAGTCCACTTCTGGAAAAGGATATTATGGCCACAAACAGGTGACCAACCACAAGCACACACTTTTAAGCAAAAAAAATTTGATTACCCACCTCTAAAATCTTTAACTGTGCTGAACATGGTATTTTCAGCTCCTGGAAACATGTTACTAGGAAATGACAGTAATAAATGGTTCAAAAGAAAGAGTCTTGATTCTAACATATTTGCCAATCAAATGTTGCAATTAAGAACATATTAAGGCTAATATGAAATGCGTTTGAATATCATATATCATAGATAAGACAATTGTGTACTAGATGATTGTTGATTGACAACAGCAGGTTATATATTTGGTATGAATGTAAGCACATTGGCTAACAGAAATAAGCACCTTATTTGAGACTAATGCTAATTTTAAAACCACACAGTCATCTCAATGCTCTCATCCCATCTGTTGCCTACAACAAAATATAAATTATGAATGGCATTTTTTTTCCCTTTTATTCACTGCTCTGAAAACCCACCAGAAGTTTCATTGAAGACTTCTGTGTCTTTGGTAAGCAAAGATCCCTTTGCACAGCAAATTATTTCACTTGGTTTTCTTCCAAACCAAACAAAAGCAAAGCAAACTAAGGGCAAATCCTCTTCCATTCTTATTAAAAAAGAAAAAAAAAAAAATCCCACAGGTGTCACATAGCACTTTTAAATATAATGCTTCTCTTCACTCTGTGGAGTAGAGGAGATAATGTATCATACTTCCATTATTAAAGGCCACAATTCAAAGTAGTCTGAGCTCCATAGCTAGGGGGGACAGAGGCTAGTTTTGATTTCCTTAGATTTTCTTGTGTTCATAAGGAATAGTTCCTGCAGACCCATACCCATCCCCACAGGGACATGACAGCAGCAGCTTAGCTAAGCTATGTTTTAGCAGAAGAGAGGGCATTTGACTGAAGGCAGAACAGGCTGCCTGAATTGCTGTTTTCTCTCCTCTGAGAGGAATAAAAAAGCAAAAGCTTGACAGAATTTGACATTCATCAAACAGAGGCTGGTCATTCAACATTTCTTTCATGACATCATGGAGAATGATGTAGTACTATCAAAGAGGCCACATAGCTCTTTTGAGATACAGATCGGTATTACAGCTAGATAAAAACTGGCGCAGTGATCTCCTGCATTCCCATTAGAGGCAGCTGCTTTAGATCTGTTTAAAGAGATGTAAACTGAGCTGCCTGAGCTGAGCTCAGGTAAGTCTTTCTGCCCAGCTCCCGAACACTGAGAGTTAGACCCAGATGGGAGACTGACTGGCTATTTTCACAGCATAAATGTGGGACACAGTTGAAACTTTTGGTTTTGTTTTGGTATTTCAGGGGTTTTAAGTACGTTTCCAAACCGTTTAGTTGGAAAAAAATTTAAATATTTTTAGGCTGGATCTGTTTTGACAGCTTCTTAGTAGTCACATAAAGATCTGGTCGGCCTTTTCTCAGTTATCAGGTTACATTCATTTTCACTAATAGGCTAACACTCAAAACAAAGCTATTTATATGCACCTTAATGCTTATCAGTACATTAAGAGGATTTCAGCTTACCAGTTATGTTGTTCAGTGTTCTATGTTGGTTGCCACACAGTGAAAAAAAGTAATATTTTTTACTTCTGACAGCTCTACCAGTATAGCCTGTTGCGTCTTCTGGAAGAGCAGCAAGAAACTTTCACGTTCCATAATTTTAGATTACTGTGGATTTTCTGTCTCTTTGATTATTTTCACTGTGTGGGATCAGTCTCTGACTGTGACTTCTGTGCTGATGTGAGGTGCGCTGAGTTTTCTGTCCCTTTCATCAGATCTGTTTGAGAAGAATGACAGCTGTAAACTGGCGATCAAATTTCATGGCAATTGAAAAACATGTAATCCAATATGTTAATCCAATACCACAAGATTTTCTAGTCATTTATATTTGTTGTTTAATTAACATATGCATAGTGTAATTGAAAAGAGATGAATATTTATCTTTCAGTGCAGCATCCAACTCTGCCTGCTGCCTGCCTGCTTTATCATGTATCCCTGAAAAGGAACAAAGATTCACTCTATACAGGAGTCTCACTTGATAAGTTTTCTGACTCCTGGCCAAAACTGGAGGTGAAAACTTTGCTGAATGATCCCTGGGCTAACAGGGAAGTTTCCAAACTCTGATCCCCCAGGAGCACAGAACCCAGCCCAAATATCTTTAGAATAAACAGAGGCTCTCCAGCACTTTCAGCTCACTGACAATCAAGCCTGTGAATTGCAAGATGCTCTGAAGGGGCATAGATAGATACAAAGTAAGGCATGGCATTATAAATTCAATTAGGTCATTTTAATATTCACTGAAAACGTAAAATTTTAGTAATGTGCTTCAAAATTTGAAACTAAAGGAAAGAACTGAACACTTTCTGTGTGTTTTCTTTTTAGAAAAGCAACAAATTCCCTTCCTGGTAATAAGATTAAGTAGTTCTGCCAAGAGTATTTCTGATTGTTTCAATGCCTTTATGCTTTATGAAGACAAAAAGCTGACACTAATTATTTCGTGAAATAAATTCTATGCTGTGGTTTTAATGGTTTTATTTTACATGTGTAGATTGTCTTAATGCCATGAAATGTCACTAATGGTGATTTTCTGAGACTAGGCAGCAATAGAAATAGCAGAATGAAGGACATGTTCCAGTAAGCTCAATACCTACACTCTACAGAGTATGTATATGCAAGACACACAGTTCAGCCTAAGCTGGAATTAAAGAATTTTAGAGTCTGATTTTGAACATATAACTAGATAACAGTCAACATATCAATTTCTAACTGCTATCATGTTAAACTGAGTGATTTTTTTTTTCAAATAAAATGGATCAGAAGCAGTGCTTTCACAGAATACATTTTCAATATTCTGTATTGAATTTGTCCAAGGCAAAATTTAAACACTGTTTTTAAAATCACAGGGATGTCTTCTCATGTTTAAATCTTTATTTCTCTTTGACAGAAGCTGATGGTAAAGCTCAGGAACAAAAGGCCAAGATACTCTTTTAATTCACGCTGAAGATAGCAAAGGAATCTCATTTTGGCTGTGGCAAATTCTGATACAATGATTCATGAGAGACGCCAGATCAGAGCAATTTAATTTGGGAGAGCATTACGCAGAAACACTATTGTTAGGGGCATTTTTTTTTTTTCATTTCTTTCTTTTCTTTCTTATTCTCCATGCATATAAACTACGTATCACATCTATCTGAGGAATATATGTTTTCTCTTTCGCATTACCCTCTCATCCCAAATGATTATTACATTGCTTTGGTTTTTGAAAGTGTTAGTCATGTGAAAAGGCACTAAAATAATTTTGTTTTTCCTGTTAAAGGAAATGAAAGCAAAAAAAAGAATACAATTACTTTTCCAAGTTGTAAAATAATATTGTTATTGACATGAAGCAAGCTAAGGCAATAACTCCAGATGATGTGCTAATAAATAATGTATAAGTTTATATATATTTGGCTTCTCCTCTTTTTACACCACTTCAAACCTGGAGTAACTTCACTATAGTCTTCATAGCTACAAACAAGAGAAGAATCTGAGCCTCTATATGCTTATATATTATTATTGCTGAGAAGAAAAATTTTAATTTTTTACATACATGTCTGCACTAATCATTGTAAATGAATAATGATGATATATAAGAAAGTGAGTAAAAAGTGAGTAAAGCTTTCTCTTAGAGTAAGGATTGGACATTTTCTGTGCCAGTCTGAATTCTGATGCAGCCAGATCCCCTGCTGTCCTGGACTATGTGGAAGCCAGAGAAGTTTTAGTAGGCATGCCAGCCAAGGTTTCTCACTCATTTAAGATATCCGTACAGCCTGGAAAAGCATCCAAATATTCTTTCCTCTAGTGCTTTCTCAAGCTAGGAAGTTTGTGACACATGCATAGTTAAAGCTAGTACTATTACCGACATTAGACTCAGATCCTTTTGATTCCACAGGCTGATAAAAATCATCCATAGATACGTTGCCTAGAGAACTTCTGGGTTCATGTTCAGAGTCAGGTTTAAATTTCCACTTCTGAATTCATAATAAAACACCTGAATTGTTCCACTATGACCTTCAAGAGGAACAACTATCTGACTCCTCAGATCATGCCAGTTTTGAACATTTTTCTCTGGTTCCTCAGGAAAAATGGACCTGCTCCAAACCTCCTAGCAGGTAGATCTGAGTCCTGCCAACTCTTCTTGCTATCTGGAGGGAAGCGATGCAAGTCCATCGCTTCAGCATGAGTCAGTGATGGTGGCTGCTGGAGAAAACAAGAATGCTAGGGCTGAGGGCTGGCAGTCCTAAGCAAAGAAGAAGACAGGCTAAACTTGGAAGAAGCCTTGGCGCGGGTACCAAAATACCACCAGGTATTGTACCCGCCCCAGACAGACAGTGGATCTGAACAGACCTGATAAAATGATCAACTGTAAATCTAGGTACACTTAGCTGGAGACAATCTTTGTTTTCAGCTGAATCTGAGGATTTGTGTGGAATTTCAGATAATGAAAAACAGTAAATAAGAAACACTGTATGAATCATAGTGGAAATGAGCTTCCTTTCCTTCAGACCAAACAGATTTGTGATCTGAGGGGTAAGGCAATGAATACAGTAATATTACCTAATTTTAGTACTGTATTTCTTCAGATTTGTTTACATGCAAAAGATAACTTCTATTCAGGTAAAGAATGAACTGAAAATACAGTTGCTGTTGCTGAACCTCCCTTAAGAATATCTATGCATGGGTTTATGAATACCTGGATAACTCAAGAGGTACAAGTGAGAGAAAAGGGAAATCAAATGGAAGGAAAATTACTTTTTGTTTACTTGCTTTTCAAGTAATTTTGATCCTAAAAAAAATTAAATGTAATATAATTACCTGAAAGTCAATCTCTGATTAACTTTCTTGCTAGTAGAGCATGGCAAAGAATATATGTAGCAGCCTACTATAAAATAGAAAGATTTCAGGATATTTAAACTCTTAAATTTGCCAATTGTTCTGAGACCTAATATACAGCCTGATATTATTTGAAATGTACTTATAACCAGTGCATGCTTACTCATTGAGCAAACATATTTTTGCAAGGAGACAGTTTTACTAGGTTCCAAGAGTTATCTTGAGTTTGAACATGAACATGAACTTGGGCTCATTCTAGGATTTCATAGGTCCTCCAAATTTACACACATTTACATGCATTTTTATCTTATGCTGCCCTGATTACAGATTACATGAGTAATGCAGGAATGAGTGCAGACCCTTTGGGAAGCTGCAGCAGTACACGGTTTCCCTGTTTGCTTAGATCAAGTTCTGGGTTCATCTTGCCTTTGTTGCAAGTTACTTTTAAAACCTGTATTTGGGACCTTTCTTTCTTCAACATTTTCTTTGTGTTTACATAAACACACTCACCCTCTGTGCCCCTTCAACAACACTGAACAATTTTTGTGGTGACTGCTATATGAGGAAATGAGCTCTGCTAGACAGGATGTTCAAATCCTCACTGATCTACTTTTGTGTAATAAGTGATTTTCCATAGGTTCCAGGGAGATTATTTTTTCTGCACATATTAAATTGGCCTATTCAGAGCTGGTTTTAGTACTACGAACGAGAATAAGATAAAACTCTCCAAAGTACACAATGAGCATTTCATCAGATTAGCACTTCCAAATCTGCACAACTTGAGCACAACTCCACTTCTTGAATCCAATTTGGAGAATAAATACCGAGGAGGGGGCAGGGATGACAGCATTGTTTCTAATATGAAGCAGAAAACAGAAAAGGCACTGAGGGATACAATGCAGCATGTCCTTCACTCAGATCTTGCTGATTCTGAACTTGCAAAAATCAATGTGGAAAGATATGTTTGTTGTGCATATAAATTTCACATTATCAAAGTAAATTTAGACAAAACATGTAACTAGATTTTGGAGGCTTCCTAAGGGCAAGGTTGGAGAATCACTATCTATCTCTTAATATGGCACAAATGCTTTCATACCACAGTGAGGGGTTTATGTGCCTGCTTAGGATCCAGCACTATGATATCACCCAATAATAAGGAAAAGCTGGTTTTAGAATTTGGATCAGCTTTTGAGTCATAACATAAGCTCTGTTTCAAGCAGATCTAAGTCGCTCAGACAGACCCCTTTTTACACAAATCTCATATGCCATAGACCATTTGGCATACCTACCTGCGGAGAAGTACAGGGTTCTATAGTGCCTGTATGACTGTAGGACTGTAATACAGCTGCAGAGTGAATAGTACTGCCCAAATAGAGATGAAAAACAGGTGAGATCCTGTGGTATGTTCATATATTATAGCCTTCCAGACATGTTTCCCCTGGCACATGCTTGGAGAGATCAAAAAATAACCCTAGCACATGCTGTGACTACTCTTGTGATATTATTGCAGCTCAGACTACTTGGTATTTTCTTTAAGTCCAGACTCCTTGAATTATTTGATTATATGAAAACTTCATCTTGTATCTCAGGAAAAAAAAAAAAAAAAAAAAAAACCAAAACCAAACAAGCAAAAAACAAACCCAAACCAATTTACGGTCCTGGAAACCAGAAAATGAAGGGAGAGGTAGTGGCAGTGGTAGAGCTAAAATTTTAAACTAAGAAAGAAGGGACAAGTTCAAACCAATTTCTGACTCATGTAAATCTCATTGCTTTTGCTGGCTTGAATCGTGACTTCAGAAAATTAGGAGCTGATGACACTGGGAGTTGCATTTGTCTGTCATTTTTAAAAGTGATCTCAAGCTGTGGGGTCTGAAAGAACATGACGTCTACACATGCTGTCGCCAAGCCGGTGGAAAGGCACTGTGAACTTCTCTGAGCCTTGGCCAGTGCTGTTGCCCTCCCTCCTGGGGATAGCCCATGCATGGCATCCAGGGGAACACGGAACTCTGCAGGGGCGTGGGCTGGCACCAAGCAGGCACTGCATGGTCTGACAGGGTAAAAAGAGAGAATTCAGGGGTTCAGTGATGCTTGTTCTTCCCTAACACTACCACTGCTCCTTTTTCATGTACAGAACAGACTTGTGAGTGTCTTATGGCTTTGCTTCAGTTTGAGTTCTCTGAGGCTGAGAATAGAAAAACACACTTGCCTTTCAGAGTAAGGGAAGAAAACCCCTCTTGTGGGTTTTGGCAGCCCCTTGCCTTTTAGGGCTGCCCATTCAGGTTCAGAGACACCCCAGGCAAGTGACTTCAGAGATAAGCAAACTCCACGGAAACACACAGACAGAAATTTCCTTCCAACTAATTTAAGCAATAGGTCCTTGCTCACACCCGACCTTGTGCAGAAGCCCAGCACCCTGTGCCCACAGCCGACTGTGCCTATTAATACTGGGTAAAGCCAGATAACCTCATTAACCCTCCTTCAGTGTTTCCCTCAGGCAGAGTTCATTATCCTGGTTTTCATCACTTAAAGAAACAGGCTGCTGCAAGGCAGCTTGACGAGCATGTGATGAAGAGCACTGGGTGAGGCAAGACAGTGAATTTGCTGCCAAAGGAGAGGTTTTTCCTTCCCATCTCGTTCTACCTCAACGTGTGAAATTCGCTCCCATCAAGTTGGTGGCCAGTGGATTTGTTAGTAACCTTTTCCTGGTGCTTAACAGAAATCCTTTCCCATATACAGTTCTCCCTCTGTAATTCACAATATTCCTCTTGTGCTTCCTCTCAGCCACAGGCACACACTGCCACCACCAGATCAAATGGACCCTTAGAACAAATTGAGGAGTTTTAAGGCAGGACAAAACTGTCAGGTTCACCTGTTTTCCCATAAAATAACAGTTTCTAGGATGCTGCACTGTGATATTATCAAACCCTTCACTAGAGCTGATTGGGATTTTTCTGTCAAACAATTTTTTTGAGCAAATGTACAGGTATTTATAGAAAATTCTGATTTTACTGCTGCTTGGCATTCTGCTGAGAAACAATTTAGAAGGATTTATATTCAGCTGGTTTATTGCTGTTCTTTTAAGAATTTGAATGTTACATTTGTTTAATTTAATTCAAACCATTTGAAATTAAGATTTATAATATACTGAACTGTTTCTCTTCCCCAGAATAAAGCCTTAGAAGAATTCCTTACCACCTCTGTTTGTGGCCAGTCTCTATTTAGGGAGATAGCTCACCTAACACAACACAGCTTTTAACAGCACAAAACATACAGTTCAGTCAGGAAGCCTGAGTATAGTTCAGAAAATAAGCATCAGATCTCTGAGACACGTATGCTGATGATTTTAATCAGATTCCTACTGTCAACCTGAGTCAATGTGTCATTTAAGAGTTCAACAATAAATACTAAACAATACTGAAATAATTTCTTTCATAATTCCTTAGCATTTTGATATTCCTTTAAAGCAAGATTTGATTCTTTTTTTCAACACTTGGGAAATCAAAATTATCCTGAGGTGAAATGCATTTCAAGAAATACTCTATCCCATCCAGAGGTCATATCTAGTATTATCTTAAATATTCAGATTCTGGATATCAGAAAATTATAAATTTCTTATACTTATCATGATTAATTGCTGGCTCTGTAAGTTACAGGAAGCAGAAAGCAGAGAGGCTGTTTATGGTCTAATTTCAGGTGCAATTTTCATGCATTTTAGCTGGCTGAGTTTGGTTTCTATGAGAATCATGGCTGCAGATGTGCTAAAAATATTCTGTTAAGATACAATATACCCTGAAACAAAAAAGATTGTTGTACTATCCAGAATGCAATTAGCATAGATCAGTAAAGAAACCAATAATTGCTCTAAGCTTACTATCGTTTTCTAAGTTATTCATGGTTGCATGTCAGATGCACTGCAGAATGGAAACTGGGAAATTCACTAAAAGAGTTCTACTCTGGCTGCTAAAACAGAAACACTTGAAACCTTTGTTGATATGGAACTGTCAAAATATGAAAAATTATACATAGCTGCCTCTAAAACAGCAGAATTATACTACCGCATTATCCAAAGCCATTCATATAGACTTGTTTGTGACAGCAAATTAAATACAATTGTTTTCCAACATTTCCCCATAGCTAAAATGATATGTCTTGATAGGATAAAAGAATCTTGTACTACCAAAAGCATACTAGAACTTCCTTCAGCTGAGAAAACAATTAAAGGCTTGTTTGAAATGGGGATTTTTTTCAAGCCTTGCAAACAGCAAAATATTTCTCACAGTTGTGAGCTGCTGTGCAGCTGGAGAGGGAACTATCTGTCATGTCCTTGATAATTTTCAAGAAGGCAATGAAGTTGCTTTAGAAATATTCAAAAGTAAGTTACAGTGAAATTGAAATTTGAGAGCCTATTGCCATTCCCTGTTGGCAGCAATAACATTAACAAAGTAAATAGTACAATATCTACATAGAAATCTGTTTTTATCAGTTAGCAAATTCATACCATTCACAATGTAGCAATACATCATAAAAGTTGTCACCTTATTTCAAAGTCTGCAATATGAACGTTTTCAAACCTTTTCTTCATTTACTTATGAATTACAGGGGATATTTCACTTTTTGTCACCAGCAAACAGATGGGAATGCTGATGTACATATCCTACACAATCATACTGCCAAGGTTGTTCCAGAAGGAATCTTTGAGCACTTTTCAACTATTAACAGATCCTTTGTATATTATTGAATGGACTACCTAGATAAAAGGTTTGAAGCTGAAAATGATGAAGACAACCACTTTGCAGTGTCTGAACACTGTATCTATTTCACAATACACTGAGACATTTATGACGAAGTTTTAAAATAGCAACTCATTTTATATGGTGTGACATGTATGACATAAGGCATTCACTGATGAATAAGCTACAAAAAAGAATTGATGACTAATCATTTATTCATAAATATAACTCTTATCTGTAAGCACACCTTGACAAAGCAGAACAAATGGCAATGTCAGTGTGAGGTCAGCTTTGGTTCTCAGATACCTAAGTTCAGCAAACAAAAATATTTTAGCCTGATGCAGCCACATCCTGATTTAAAAACAAAACAAAAAAAAAAGAGAGAGAGAGAAAACTTTTTCGGAATTCTTTTCTAAAGAGATGGGAATTGAAGAAAAATTCTGAATACAGGCTGCACAGTATTGCACTCGGGGAATGACAGATTGAGCAGTGACTAAACAGACATAAATTTAAGAAGTTTGGTAAAGAGAATGATTTAATGCTTTGCTTTCAAGTCTTAGTTTTCTGCACCTTCTATTTTTGAAAATCTATGTCCTGTCTTACCTCCAAAACAGCACTAAAAATAATGCTTTCTGTGTTACTGCAGGGCACCTCAGCAGTTTGACAAGAATGTGTTAATTATTGGTTCTGATACAGCTGAAACCTAAGTTAAAAACAATTCCAGTTGTACATTTCAGGAGCTCTATATGCTGAGTTAAATATAGTATATTGAAATGTATGGAACCTGATCATAAGAACCACTTTGAACAATAAGTGTAAGTTAATTGGTTTAATACTATATTTGAGTGATGAAATAAAAATAAAATTGAGTTTAAAATGTTGTCTTTCATGTGTTGCTCTTTCTTCACAGACAGTCTTAGGCCCAAGAAAGTGGCTGTCATAGACAGTAACCTTTTAGGGCTGAGGAAAACCCTACTGGCTGCAAATTGCCTATATCAAAAACATGCAAGCCAGGTGTTAAATATTTCTGAATGAGGGTGAGGTGAGGCAGAGCATCTTCCAGGAGCATTAGACCTGGGTCTATCCCAGATCTATCCTTTTCTCCTTTCCCCTTTCCTTCCTCTGGTAGGAATGGTGTCAAATTTACCTGTTTTGTAGAAAAACCAGTCGTTACTTTTATCCTTTCGTTCCCCCATTCAAAGATTTCATAAGAAGGATTTCATGGATTATAACCTTATAACTTCCAGTGGCATGGATCATGCAATGAATCACCCAGCCTCTTATGAAGAGTCTGTTCTGATGGCCTTATGCTAGAAAGCAGAGAAGTAGTCCTTTTATTTTACAAATAGAGTAACTGGGAGTTTCACAAATCTGCTTAGGTAGAACTGTTGATATAATTACTTCTGATATCACAGCAAGCATCATATGCAAAGCCACCATCTTTCAGATTGCCTGTACTAAATGATCTTGACAACATGGCTCCTAACCATTAGGTCTTCTCCCCTTGCCAGAGTCAGTGGAGCTTGGGAATTCATATTTCTAATCTTCAGCTTCTTAGGCTATAAACTGGCAAATGTGTTCATGCTCCTCCTCAGCAAACAGTTCATGGAGATGGTATCTAATATGCTAGGTATTAGCGTGCCCTCAGTCTCCTGTGTTTGACAGTATCCTCAACCCATGTTACAAAAATACCAGGGTCTAGACATGTACTTTCCCCCGTTCTTCATCGTAGTTTCTGTAGAAAGGCAAGGAGCATGTCCCCAGGTCACCCACATACTTAGTCTGGATAGCCGGGAGCCTTCAGGAAGCACACAGTACTAAACTTTATGTACTGATACAGGGCAGTTTCTGCTTTCTACTGATAATATTAATTACCTTAATTGCATAAAACTAGTACAAAACCTGTGCTCTGACCCTAAAGATTATAATCAGTTTCAAATGCTATGACTTTTTTTCCCACGTAGACTTTTATATTTAAACCTCTAGCTTAATCAATGTGAGAAGAAAGCTAGGGTTTCAAAGACAAGGACTCCAGTGATAGGAAATGTCAGATTTAATGCTGTCTGTACAGCATTAATCTACAGCCTTGTGCATGTGCATTCTGATACAGTCTTTAATTATGTAATCATTTGCCTCATGCAGTGCTTTAAATGAACAGTGAAGAAGAAAGGAAGGACTGCAGGTAAACTTGTTAATCTGGTACTCAAGAGGTTTGAGGCTAAGAATTATTACGTGCTATTGTATAAACTCTGTATTAATTCATTCACATAAAAGGCCATGTCTAGGTGGCAGGGGATATCTTCATTTGACATTTCCTGTTTTATATTCTTGGACTTGTCCAAGGTATTTTTTTTTGGGGGGGATGGGTGGAAATATAACTCTTTATTCTATCTATTACAGCAGCATACTGAAGGTTCATTGACCTGGGAGTATACAAATAAAATTTGTAGCAAAAAGTTACCTTTATCTATTGTACACAGTAAGACAGGTCTATAAAATTAACATTCTTTTTCTTAATTTTGTTGCACTTTCTTTTTTTGACTCTATGTGTCTTCCCTTACAGCTTTATCACCCATTCTTCTTTTTCTGTATTTTAACCAGATTTCTGGATTTGATGGCAGATGACAGAGTTTCTTTGTAGCCAGAATTACATTTGTCATTATTGTGTGATCACTGCTATGTCTCTTATGGCCAGTGTACACTTGTTTTTAAGTAAAAACTACCTGTCTTATGTCTTTTTTCCCCAGGTGAAATTTACTGCTACAACTATGGAATTGCTTGCCTGTCTCTATTTTAATCACTAGTCTGACTCTAAAGGATCACGCAGCTGGTTTGCATTTTTTTCCTACAAGTCTCAGATCTTTACTCATGTCCATGCTTTCTCTATTCTGCTCTGCTACGGTTAGCTTAAAGTGATCATGTAATGTAAAATATGGAGTTCAGATATAGGTCTTCCAAATGTACACCAATACTTTAACTGCATTCATCACATCCAACACAACTAGATTCAGATTTGATTGTCTTGCCGTTTACCTTCTGAAAACATTTGGTCAAGAGCACTTTTCTGGCAGGCACTCTGGCTGATGAGGCCACAGGAATAGCAATAGGTGAGCATTGATTTTATGTCTGAGGACAGAAAAGGGTTAGAGAAATGATGGAATCTGTAAAGGGTCAACTCTAATGTCCAGGTTAATTGGCATCAGAGGGATAGATTGGTGGGGGGCAGGTGTCCCATGGCACTTTTGTCGATCCTTACTTCAGTCTCTGCTGATGGTCCCACGTTTACCGACCTTTAAAGTTATGGGTGAGTCACCTGCATTTAACCTGTTTCTGTTTGGTTAGTTGGCACTCACAGACCTGAACTACTTCCTATGGCCTGTAGGGCAAAGCAGAAAAAGAGGAAAGATGTCTCTGCATTTGAGCACCACTGTTCCTACTGAACCTTTGATGAACTTGGCTCTATTTTTACAGAATTTTATTATACACCATACTCATATTGTAGGATTACCAGTTATTTGCAGACTGGAAAGGATGTACTAGGTGGTATTTAGTGTGAACTACTGCACATGATAAATGGTACAGTAAATCCTTTACAAACATTCATTAAAATAGTTATCCTATTACCTCATCCTCCTGAGTACAGCAATCCCAGCAATCTGCAGCTTTCTCATGCTTGCTCCACATGGACAGCAACAGGGACAAGCTATCTTGCTTGTGCAGTAGGTGGCAAATGTCTTAAAACTGCTTCTGTCAATGAACACAGAACATTAGACAAGCCCTGGCCTGCCCATATGGGCCTATGCCCCTAAAACACATTCCCTGGCATCCTCTGATACAGCAAGGTTTATTACATCAGTAGCTTGGTCTCTTTTTTATTACACTCAGAGTACTGGTCAGGTTGGCACTGGGAAGGGAGCAATCATTTGACTGTAAGTTGTGGGCTGAAGATCATTCATCCTGTGCTTTCTCCGCCATGAAGACAGGATGCATTCAGGTATGAGTAGATTCATTATATTGCAGAAGAAGCCTGAGGGTTTTCAGTGTCAGGCTTTAATCCCTTGTTGGCACTCTATAAGATAATAGAAACCTCTTACATGACTGTGTGATATACTTGAGAACCACTGAGAACAGTGTATTCTCCTATCAACAGGGTTTAGGCTTTGCTCTTCTTGTTAGTTATAATGGGGTCCTTGCAGCTAAAAAATCCTGTGCAGTGAATGAGAATACTTCTCCACACATTATCCTGTTCATGATAACTATCCTGTTCATGATAACTTCCAAGCCTAAGAAATGAAATTATACTGGTCACCGAGAGCAACACAAAGGAAAAAGCAGTGATGGAAAGTCTCTTACTCAGTTCAATTTATCTAGCTTTTTTTACACGTGAAAAATATTACTAGGTTAACATACAGAGATAGCACATCAGCTCATATCAATATAATCTTAATATCGGCCAAAAGTAATTCTGCATAATGTCAGTGCTATTGTTTTTCTTCCTATTTGGAAGTTTTATTAATAGTTATAAAGAATATAGCAAGCTCTGAAGTACCCTTCAATATTTACTCCGTGCAGTTTTCCTTCCTAGTGTCTTTTATTTTTGATGCACCACCCTTTAAGCCAATGTATGGTAAAATGTAGTGGTGAGTAACTCAACATCAAAGGAAGCAGGGGATTTGAGAGGTCAGTGTTGTCATGGTTTAAACCCACCTGGCAATTCAGCCACGCAGCTGCTTACTCACTACTTAGTCCAGTAACTAAGGTATAACACAAACCACTGCTGCTACCACCAATAATAATAATAATAATAATAAGGGAAATAACAAGGGAAAAGAACACAACCTCTCACCACACGCTGATTGATACCCAGCCCGACCCCAGCAGTGATCTGACCTTTCCAGGTAACTGCCCCCAGTTTATATACTGGACATGACATGCTGTGGTATGGAATACCTCTTTGATTAGTTTAGGTCAGGTGTCCTGTCTCTGCTTCCTCCCGGCTTCCCCTCCTCCCTGGCAGAGCATGAGACTCAGAAATTCCTTGGTCAGAGTAAACATTACTGAGCAGCAAGTGAAAACATCGGTGTTATCAGCACTGTTCCCAGGCTGAAAGTTAAAAACACATCACCGCACCAGCTATGAAGAAGGAGAAAAATGACTGCTGCTGCTGAACCCAGGACAAGTGTGAAATGGACTTTCTTGCAGAGTGGATGGTGAGAAGCTCTGGAACACCAGGTTGCTCAGTTTCCACTGTGAAAGTCATGGGAAAGGACATTTTTGGATTTGGTGATCATGAGTCCCTTCCAACTTCAGATATTTTGTATTCTATGGTTTTTTAAATCTTTACAGATATTTGCTGTCACTTTTGGGGCTTTGGTTATCATTGATTGATTGGTTGTCCACTACAAATTCTTCTGGAGAAACAAGGGTGTGGGGCAGTCTACTCTCTATCTTGTACAGCATGGTAGGGATAGCATACCATTTGGTTAACAGTAGGCAATAGTAAGCACAACTGTCTCATAAATCATCCTGATATACCAGGTTTTAAACTGCCCTGCACAGCTTAAAAGAGCATCTTGCTGTATTCTGGGCTTAGGGACATTGCTAGAATGATCTAATTTCCAGGTTTTAAGGATAGGTCAGATCAGTAGAAATGAAATCTCTTATTGTTTGATAGTAAGGTAGAAATAGACAGAAGCACGTAATCTTCATCTCAGGGAACCCTAAATCCAGAGTATGAAGTTTTTCTTTAGTATGTATATCTGCACAACTACTTCTTTTCTCATTGCCTTCCCCAGTCCTCTGCTTTTGATCCCTCTTCTTATCAGACTTTTCAGAAAGGATGGACTAAAAGAGACACATTCTGGAGAAAAAATGCAAATAAAATACAACATTCCCTTAGGGTAGGGTGCAAACTTATTCCAGAAACCAAGCATAGATGAGGATCCAAAGGATCAAAGGTATGCAAAGAGCTGGTAGGCTCTGCTAAGTGGCACTTTGCCCTCAGATGTGAATGCATGAAGGGCTGGAAAAAGCTGTTGCTGGAAAAGCCCCTCTGCAAAGCTTGCTTCTGCAGTGGCTGTGAAAAACTAGCTTCCATAAGGCCAGGCAGATGAGGAGCAAGAAGTCTCAAGACTTCCCTACAGCCTTGGATATAGATAAAAAGACATAAATAAAAGTCAGGCATCAGGGGAGCATACACCATAAACACTCCATTCCCACAGTTCTCTGAGGACTCTTTGTAATGGCATCTTAAATGATCCACACTACTGTGTCAGAATGGGGCTTGGCCCATCAGAGTACCTTGCCCTGATGGATTGGAAAGAGGTCCCAAATTATTTTGGTTAGATAACAAAAGAGGTGCATGGTGCATGTCATCCAGGAAAGACTGTGGAGCAATGATCTGGAGGAGGAGGGCAGTAAAATCCAGAACAGGATGGAACTGCTTTCCCACAGGCTGCCTACAGACACTGTCCCTTACCACCTTGGTGGCTCTCCATTGGACTTGTTTTAATATATCAGTATCTTTCCTGCCAGGGTACTCCAAATTGGTTACAGTACTCCAGAGAATGTCTCATGGGTGCTGAACAGAGGGAGATAATCATTTGCTTCAATGTGACAGCTATACTCCCACTAATTCATGTTGATATGTAGTTACCATTATGACTGCAAGGACACACTCCTGATCCATATCCAACCTGTTGCACATTAGGTCTCCCAGACTTTCTAGCCATTCTGTCTCTGACCTGTCCTGTTGCACAAAGTTATTCCACCCCTAGTGGAAGATTTTGCTGAACCTGTCAAAGTTGCTTTGAATATCAGCCCTTCCTTCCATCATACACCCCAGATTTAGGGAAGCTTGCAAGCTTGCTGAGGATGCACAAGTTGGATGCATCCTCCAACTTGTTCATGAAAATGTTAAACAATACCAGCTTCTGAAAAATGGTGTTAGTAACTGGCTGCCAGCTGGAGTTGGTACTGTTAATCATAACCCGTTGAATCTGGCAAACAGCCGCTTTTGCTCGCCTTTTGCAGTTCATCCATCCAGTCTATATTTCTCCAATTTGACTATAAGAATAGTTAATGTTGAAAGCTTTACTAAAATCAAAGGAAGTAACACCTACAACACTCCCTTATCCACCAAGCCAGCCACCTCAGATTTAGGCATGAATCAGGCTAGGCATGAATTTCCAAAGGTGAATCAATGTTGGCTGTTCCAAATTATCTGCTTTTTCCAAGTCTTCTTCTTCATATGCCTGGATATAATTTCCAGGGGGATTTGCTCTATAGAATTCCCAGGGACTGAGATTAGGTTGAGCAGCTTGTAATTCCCAAGTCCTTTGTGCTTTTCTTCCTGAAGAGTTGCTCTTCCTTTTTAATCAGGAAGATTCCCCAGTTGCTGTGACCTTTCACAAGTGATAGAGAGGAGCCTCACAGTGACACTGGCTACTTCCCAGGGGACCTTTGAAACACCGTATTTCCCAGCCAGTGACTACTAGCTGTATTTTGTATCAAATCCTTTCTAAGTGGAAGGGCACTACAACTTATTTGCATAAAAATATAACTGCATGACCATTATGACTGGCACTTAGACAACTGTTGTTTAGGTGAGTGATTAATTCTTTTCCTACAAGAAATAGTGTCTGCCAACTTGTAGCTAATAATCGGTTACCTCATACAGCCTACAGAATTCTGTATTAGAAAATTACTGTTTAAGTGTGGTTTGAAATCACAACAGATGCCTTATAGGTTGCTGATCGTGACACAAAGTTCTTTTTTCTTAAGCATTACACATGGTCATTTACTTCTGCTGAGGGGTCAGAAAGTCAGTAACAGATGCCCTTTAAGCCTGTTCTGTTTCATTGATTAAAATGTTAATTCTCAGAATTTCTGAGGACTTGTGATCCTGAAACATCCAGGACTCTGGAAATAAAAATATTATATGCGAAAAGGGAAAAAAATCCATCCAAATTTCTACCATTCTCCTTCGTGAGCAAGGAATAGAAATTAAATTTTGAATTCTCATTGCATAACCTCCAAGTCAGCTCCAGTCAACAGCGATTTCCCATCTTTTACTACTCATTTCTCACTTTGCATTTGCAAAGCTTGCCAGTCACCTGGCTTCTTACTTTGGTACATAAACAAATAATTAAAACGAGATTACTTGTCTGCCCTTTTGTGCTTGCAAAGTGTACCCTTAGTGAGGATTATTGCTGAGTCTAGCTTGCTTTTTTTTTCCTGTTTCTTCTGTTTGTTGAAAGTTCTGTGCAAAGTTTGAAATTATTTTTTAGCTGTCAATACTACTTTGAAACATAAATAAGAAATAAAATATGAAAGGCTAACACTGTTGCTATTGTTATTCCTTGGTGAATAATGAAATATTCTGCCCAAACATTCAGTGTTCTCTTCCTTCATGTAAGCACCTTCCTATGATTGCTTCTATATTAGTGTGTAATATCCATGATCAGGTATCCCTACTTGAGTGTTTGATTTGATTTAGATACTGTCCTCAAAACCCCGTATTTTTTTCAGAGATGTTGATTTTATTTAGTAATACCAATATCATTAGCAATTGAGAGGTAGTGCCAGGTCTGCACAAAGACTATGTTATGTACTCTGAATTGTGGTCTGCAGCCTCTCTCTCCCCTATCTCCTGCCAGTTTTAACATAGCAAAATAGGTATTACAGGAAACAGAAATAGAAAATTGTACTGCTGGCATATTATTCTTGCAGTAGTCATGAGCAGCAGTTTTGCAAATGAACACTTTTTTTAAACTTACTGTATCTGAGCATCACAGGAAGATGTAGTGCCCTTTTACACATGCTAAGACAGGATAAATCCATTCTTTCAATACAAAGGAGTGAATTAGCCTTTAGTCCATTAAAAGTCACTGGCCTAGCTCAGAGGCACAGTTATTACCAGTTTCCTTTACACATATGATAACTGCAATGCTGGATAGTTTATCTGTCTTACTATTCCATGTAACAGAAGGGCTAGACCTGTCTGACTTCTGTTTTCAAAAACTGTAGGTTTTGAATACCATGAATGTTGCTGATGGAAACAGACAGCATTGCTTCTTTTTACCTGTACTGCACACACTGATTTAGCTTTGCCATTTTCACTGACTTACACATTTCCTCATTAACTCTTTATTTTAAAGATCCTCTGGTTCTAGTCAGCTGATCATTCTTTCTTTCTTTCTTCTTTGTCTTCCTCTTTCTTCCTTTATTTCTTTCTTCCCCTTTCCTTTCCCTGAAGATATTTAACTCTCTGTTTTGCTCTGGGAATAAAAAAATGGTGATTTCATTCTCTGATGAACCTCAAACATTCAAAAAGCATTAAATGTAACCCAGTAGATAAACCTGTAGTGAAATCCTGGCACTCTACTGACGACATTATAGTTAAGTAAATATATTCAAGGTGATACTGCATGCAGACTAACAATGAAAATGACAGCTGTAGCTACAACATGTAATTCTGAAGATGCTAATTTTTAACTTGCTGCTATATGAGAATGTTTTTAAGATACACTTTTTCATGCATTTAAGGTCAGCAGACTGCACTTTTATATTCGGAAGTGTCTAGAGTGAGACAGCATGAACCAAAGTGTCTTTGAAATATAAAATTTAAATTTCCAAAAAGAATCCTCAAAATAAAAATTATTTTTAAAAGCAAATGCAAAACTGGAAAAATGAATATTTTATACATCTGAATAATTTGATCCATTACCCAAAAACACTTGAGGTAGAAATAAAAGCTAGTTCTTTCCATGTCAGATCAATCACTGGATCCTCTTCAAACTGTTACTGCAGTTATTTTCAGAGTCAAACATGAATTTGGAGAGTAGCATGCCCTGTATTAAAATCTTCTAAATACTTCAGCATGGCTTCTTCAGCCTGCTAGGATGCCTTATCACAGTTCAGAAAATTTTAAGTGGTCATGAATGGGTCAAATGTAGCCAACAAAGAAGTCTTTTTATCTATCTGGCATCTCTGAACCTTGTGATAACTGGTGTGACAGCTGTCCCTAACCTTTGATGGCAGTGAAATGGGTTGCCCAGGGAAGCTCTGAATGCTCTATCCCTGGCGGTGTTCAAGGCCGGGCTGAACAGAGCCTTGGGTGACATGGTTTAGTGGGAGGTGTCCCTGCACATGACAGGGGAGCTGTAACTTTATGATCTTAAGGTCCTTTCCAACCCTAACTATTCTATGATTCCATGATTCTATGTTTAAGCATGCCTGACAGGAAGGAAGAAAATAAGGGGCATCAAAGTCACTGGGGAATCTCGGTAGCCTAAATTTAAAAAGCTCTTTGGGATGCAAAATATTCCTTTTAAATGTATTTTCAGGCACTAAAATTGCTGTTGTGAGGCACAATAATATCCAGCCTAACACAGGTTTTTGCAATAGGATAATTTATAATCACCATAGAATATGTTTCTGGACATCAAGAGTATACAAACTGCACTACAAGGATCAAACAGTTGGGCATGAAAAATGAGTGGACATGAAATTTAATTTTATAGCTTCTAAATGCTGCAAGAACAAAAAAACACTGGTCCTTTTTTTGTCACTAAAACTGCTCATGCAGATAAGAAGATATTGTGTGCATTTAGTAGTTGAACTACAACTGAAAAAGCAGCTATTCTTTTTCCCTTCAAGTTCTTCAGATGGAAAAGGTCAGTATTGACTGCATGCAAAACGATTGCCTTAAGTCGATACTGGAACCACCTCAGGATTTCCCTCTCTTTTTTGTTTGAATAGATGTCAGGTAGGGCTTAAATTACAAACATTTTTGCAAAACAGTAGAACTAAACAATTAGTTGAATAAATACAATCAGTAATCCCTGAACTCTCTATGTTTAACAGCAATGTAAGTGTACAATAAGAAGTATGGCCTTTAGAAAAGAAGGAAAACACAGCCCTGAGAGTAAAAACCTGTGGAACTTTACCAGGTTGTGTATTTTTCCCTTCTCTCTTCTTTCCAGAAAGGAGAACATTCTGTGCACCTAAGGGACAAAGACACCACCTTTGCAATCCATGAATGACCAAGGGTCTTACTTCCCTTCTTTAGAATATCCACAATGTAGTCAGGAGGCATGATTACACCACAGGGAGCAACACTAAATTGGCTAAAATCTGTCTGTTTCACAATTGTTTTTCACTTTCCTAGACATACAAAGTCACATGTCTCACTGCTATAATCCTGTACCTTCTCATTCCTTAAGTAATTTATCTCTACCTTCATATCTTCCTTTTGTTTGCAACATTCCCTGTAACAATTACCTTTTTTGCATCTGTTGTCTTTTTTTCTGCTTTATTCACTGTATCTTCCTCTTTCCTTTCATCTTTTCTCTCTCCTTTTTTCTGGAGTTTGGTTTTCTGTTATCTGATATTGCAATAACATTTCGTTCAACAGGGTAGACTACGTAGAAATAATTCTATATTCAACTCTGCAAAAGGTAAAAAAAATAAATCCATTTTCTGTTAAAATATAGTCTGTCAAGGTTATAATTAAAGTTAAGGAAAAAAAAAATCAGAATCAATTATGTCTTGCAAGATGTTTTTGCTCAAAAATTGCTCAGTTCCTACTTTCTAAGTACAAATTTTTAAAAGGCTAGACCGGAGCTCAGTTTCGTGCTTGCAGTTACCTGAATACTTCATGGGTCATTTTCACTTCAATCAAGAGACATATATCAGACCACAGACACTAAAAGCCAGTCTTGAAAAATCTTCATATTTATTGAGTCATGTTGGTTAGGTTTTGGTTTTCTGGGGTTTTTTTCTGTTTGTTTTTTTTTGTTTTGTTGTATGGATTCTATCGCATAAAGGGATGCATAAGGAGTCAATTCCTCCAGCAGAGGTTTGGTTCAAATGAACACGGAGCACAGGAACCTGGAAGGCAACACAGAATAAAATACCTTCCTGCGGCCACTTCACACAAGACACTGTGCTTTGCATTGCCATCTGAAATGAACTACAGAATTGTAGATAAGTGGCGAAGCAAAAGGAAAAAAAAAAAAAGAATAAGGTCAGTATCTAGTTATGACTATAGGTCCTGTGAGGCAAAGAAAAAAAGGACATATTTGTTCGTTGCTATAGTGTAGCCTTCCCAGAGTAACACCTGTGACCAAGACTCCAAGGTAAGGCAACTCTTTGAAACTCAACAAGCAAACATCTTCTACTGACAGCCAGTCATGGCTTATCAAGTTATTCATCCCTGTAGATTGTCTCAGCATTTCTGACAGCAATAAAAAAGGCAGTTTTATTTTTATACAAATATGAGATCAGGTTTTGTGACTTTTCTCACCCTGGAATGCAGCCTACATGTTTTCATAGATGTTCTCCAAATCCTTAGCCACAAATTCATCTAGTTTAACAGTCATCCCATCTCATGCTGGCTTACAAATGCAATCATGTGCAGAGCTGTACAAAAACATTTACTGTTGCAACAAAATGAAAAACAGTCACATCACAGGTTGTAGAAGGAGCAAATGGTTTCTAGCTTTCACAAAGCAAAAGGCAGTTTTCAAAGGTGGAAAAGTGTCATCTTCACATTCAAATAGTCTCAGAAAGACTTTATATTCTGGCATATTCCTGTTTCATATGATTGCTATGATGCCTTTTTTGTAAAGTTGATACAACTGCTACAACTCCTGCAGTATCTGTGGATCCAGCATTCACACAATCTACCTACTGCTACCAGTTTAAAAAAGGTCTGAGTATCTCCTACAGTCTTCCAACATTATTACTGATGATGCTGTTGTGGCCTCTGTGGCACCATCCTATTGCTTTTTTCCTGCACTGTTCAGGGTGCTGAGGTACACAGCAGTACGTTTTGACACACACAGCCAGCTAGCTCTGTTGTAGCAAACTTGCAATAGTGACTTCCTTTCATTAAAATAATGTAATTCATAATAGTTAACTAAAATACTAGATAAGCATTTTAAGCTAGAGCTGTTGGAGTCATTCCTTCTTTCAGAGGTACCTTGGGTGCCTCTTTACTTAATCTCTCTCCCTTTACTTTCACCTCTGATATGGGCCTGTGCATGGGGTGTGGACTTTCTTCATCTGTGTAGTATTACATTTGCTGCATATGCACTGTGCTTTTGCCATGAGAAAAGGGAGGGCCCATGGCACATGCGCTTTATTGTCAATTGTTGGTATCTGTTGTGGTTCCTAGAGAACATCTGAGGTGAAGAAGGGTGAAAGAATGAAACTTCAAAAGAAAGACTTCCTAAATCATCCCACCTAAGCCTCCTGTTTCTCTGTTGGGATCATTACACTAGTTACAGTCTTCATATGGAACATAGTTTCTGAATGACAACACATCTGAAAAATTTGTTCTACCCAACAGTAATTTAGTTAAATTTAGTTAAGATGGCATCATGTTGTGGGATGGCTCCTATGACTGGAGTGTTGGAATGGAAGAATACAGGCAAGGAAGATGAGAAGGAGATGTTGCTCTCTATGTAAATGGCCAACTGGAGTGCATGTATCTCCTGCAAATGGATGAGGAGCTCAGAGTTTATGGGTCAGGATTAAAAAGAGGGCAGGGACAGATGACATTGTGGTGGGGGTCTGCTACAGGTCACCCAAAGAGAAAGACTGAGCAGGTGAGGCCCTCTATAGGGGCCCTCTATATACCAGCCTCAAGTTCCTCATGGGGGACTTCAACTCATATACACATTAGCTTCTACCCAACACCTGTTGGGGAGACAACACAGCAGGATGTATGCAATCCAGCAGGTTCCTGGAATGCATTGATAATAATTTCCTCTCCAAGTGGTAGAGGAGCCAACAAGAAGACGTGTTATGCTGGACCTTGTTCTTGTGGAATAATTAGGAATTAAACTTATATTTGAAATGCAGCATTGTTCACATATAAGGAAAAAACAGGCTTTTAGGGCCTCTCAAAGCAGGATGCAGCCACCCCTGGAATGTGCACTCCACAGTGGTTCCCATGCATAGACAGACAAATGATGGAGCAGGATGAAGACC
>JAOEHX010041510.1:0-31252 GCA_025448015.1 Bolborhynchus lineola
TGCCGCGTCCTCCCCTGCCAGCACTGCCGGCAGCAGGGAGGATGCGGGCCAGGGTGGGAGGCAGCGCCTCACGGCCTCACCACCTCTCCTCCCTTCCCTCAGCAAAAGCCACCGTGCTACAGGTCCTTGGCCCCTTGTCCTGGCCTGCTCCCCTCTGCTTTCCCCCAGTGCATTCCATATCACCACGCTCGCAACCCACTGCCCCCCCGCCATGGTTCCTGCTGAAGTCCTCTAGCTTCCCCAGAGGAACGTCCAGACAGGTCCTCTGGGGCAGCCACTTGCAGCAAGGTCTCCTGTCTACAGCCCTCTGAGGCCCAGGAGCAGAGTGGAGAGGTTCCACAGGGCAGACTGCTGTCTCCCTAGAGCTTGGGGAGAGGTGGCAGACCGTGGGCAGGGACAGGAAGCAGCTTCTTTGCTGGTACGTGGAGCTAAGGGCCATTTGCAGCAAGGGGGTTCATAGTTTGGGTGCCAGGAGCTGCACTAGTAGGTGAGACCAATTACACCCTCACAAGCTGCTCTTCCAGGAGCTCCATGCCCAGCCTTAGTGGCGCAGGCTGGGGCTGAGAGTCTCCCTCCTCACAGTTTTTCTGGAGCAGCCACTATCTCTTCTCAGCTCCACATTTCTGGCACTTCCCACCTCCAGTTCTCAGCTTTGGCTTTTGGAAGGATTTTTATGAAGGGAAGAAATGCTTTAGTGTCTCTCAGCTTCCTCCTCTCCCTCATTCTGGGGTCTCCCAGGAGTCTCTTCCTTGTAGGTTTTGCCCTGTGACACTGGGGCACATCATAGCTCTCAGCATCCTGGCCACCATGGTCCCCTGCAGCAGACCAGAACTGGCACTGCTGTAATACAGAGAGGAATTGAGGAGCACAGCTATTGCTAATGCCCTCCCATTTAAGCTAGCAGCAATCTCATCTTCTGCACCAGAACTGCTGCCCTCAAACCACCAGCATTTGAATGCTGCAGATCACCCAAAAAGCCAGCACCTGATCCTCCTGGCAGAAGCTGCAGAGCTGCCTGTTAGCGTGTGTAAGGGCCACTGCTGGGCTCCTGAGCAAGCGCTGGAGAAGTGCAGAGTACATTTCCAGCCTTGTGTGGCTGTGAGCACTGGTGCCTCATCCTGACTGTGAGCAGGAGTATTTGGAGGCTGCGACCCTTCTCTGCTTTGGGAAACTGCAGAGCTGTGCATCCCATCACACACTGGTGCTCTGGACAAGGGCAGGATGGGAGGAAGCTGGCAGAGCTCCATCATACTCCCCCAGCTGATGAGCCACAGCCTACATTTCATGGGGGAAGTCCAGGGATTGCTCCAAATCTTGCTGTTACTGTGTGAACCTCAGCAGTGAACACAGAGTCGTACAATGGTTTGGGTTGGAAATACTGAAAGGCCACAGTAAGGTCTCCCCTGAAGGAGCCTTCTCTTCTCCAGGTTGCCCCAGCGCAGCTCTCTCAGCCTGGCTCCAGAGCAGAGCTGCTCCAGCCCTTGCAGCATCTCCATGGCCTCCCCTGGACTCGCTCCAACAGCTCCATGTCCCTCTTGTGCTGTTGCCCAGAGCTGGATCAGGACTGCAGGGGGGTCTCCTTAGAGCACAGCAGAGGGGGAGAGAGAAGAGGGTACACTTGATCCCACTGTTCATGTCACTGACGAAGATGTTATCTAGGAGGACTGCTCCATGATCTTCCCAGGCAGAGGTGAGGATGACAGGTTCCCAGGGTCCTCCTTTCTCGCTTTTATATAAAGAGGTGCAGTGTTTTCCCCATCCCAGTCCCAGGGGAGCTCGCCTGACTGCCAGGACTTGCCAGATATGATGGAGAGAGGCTTTGCAGATATATCAGCCAATTCCCTCCAGCTCTGGGAAGATCATGCATCTCAAACCTGATCTTTTACAGCAGGAGGGACTTTGCTCCCCAGTGCCTGTCTTGCAGTCCATCCACTTGAGAGCTGTGGAAGGAGAGGACTGACAGGAAGATGTTGCTGAGTACCTTGGCCTTCTCCCTACCCATTGTCACCAGTTTGCCATGCTGGTTTGTTGATGGAATGTGTTTTCTCTGACCTTCCTTCTCTGGCTGACACACTATAGAAGCCCTTCTCATTATTATCTGCATCAACTCCAAGTTCAGCTCCAGCAGTGCCTTGGCATTCCTGATGCCATTCCCTACACAACCAGCCAGTGTCCCTATGCTCTTCCCAGGATACCTGTCCCTGCTGCCATGGCCTATGCATTTCCTTCCTGCCTTTTGGTCTTGACTCCATGTCTGTCTCTTGCCTTCCCTTCCTGCTTTCTTACACCTGGGCATCAGGAGCGCTTGTGTTCCACGGGAAGTGGCCTTACAGCTCTGCCTGCTCTGTTGTGCTCCTCTGTCCCTGAGGGCAGTTTTCCGGGGAGCCCCATTGCCCAGCTCCTGGCAGTTCACTTTCCAAATATGCGGGGCCCTGACTTTACTCTTCATCTGACCCAGATCCCTCAGGACAGTGAGCTGCGCCGGAGCACCACATCATCGGAGTCGCAGCTGTGCTGGGATCATGCCAAAAGCATCATCTGAAGGAAAAAATTTAGTTCCACCATGAACTCCATACCCAGAGCTGAGAAAATATTCATTGAAGAAGAGAGAGCACAGGCTTTTCCCACAGTGAACAAAAGCTCAATGCTGCTCTCAGCTGGACATGTGTTCTCTCTGTGCAGTGCCAGTTCCAAGAGATTATTCCTTCATAATATATTTTTTATGGTGCACATGAGACCTCTGAAATGCAGTGTCTTGTGTCCTCTAAATCATTTCCTGTAACTCCTTTTCAACTGCATTACGGTAATGTGAACGTTTGGGGACTAACTGGAGCTGACAGGAGCGAATCCTCGCATCCGCTCCCAGGCTTCCCACCCTGGTGGGTGCCCAGAGGAGGCTGCAGAGCTGGGCTGGCAGCAGACATTTGCCTGAGGTGGCCTTGGGGCTCTGTGGGGCCCACCAGGGCACAGGGGAGCACAGAGGGTGCTGCAGGTCCAGCGACCAGAACTGAACCTTAGATGAAAATCCCAAGTAGATGAAGTTTGGGTCATGGAGCAGGGAGAGGGCACATGTGCAGGACTGAGGGTGACATCCTCAGGTGGGGACAGACTGGCATCCACGGGAAGCCCTGCGTAGAATGGGTTCGCTCTGCTTCGCTCATGTGTATGTCCTTTCACATGTACAGGAGTTTTCACATATACAATACGTATTCTAGTTATGTCTACGTCTACCTTGAGAGAGAAGAGCCCTCTTCATACATGGGGACACATGTAGAGCCCACAGAGAGTCTGCTGGCATCAACAAGCCTGCACTCAACTTTCCCAATATCACACAAGAATAAAACCCAAGAAATCATTTTCTGTTCCAAAAACAAAAGACAACCCTCAAAACGGACGCCATTTAATGAAGAGCCACAGTGTTTTGGTCTTACACTGTGCACACATCTGAACTGCCGTGCTTAGCAAAATGCCCTGGCCTGACATCCCTGTGTCTCTTCTCCTGTGACGTGCTGCGCAGAAGACTAATAGGATTTGCAGCAAATCATACAGAACAGAGAGACCATTTCTTCTCAGGCACCAGCTTCCAGCCTAGAGGAAATTTTACAACCCAAAGGTAAAGCCCTCTAAAACAAATGGTTTAGCTTTAAATGCCTGCTGCCTGGGCTGTGATTCTTTTTATTCATCATAGAACATGTATTTCTCCTACATGGATGTCAAACGCATCCATGAGCTGATCGGAGTGTTATCCAGGCGTCTGGTGGTGTTCAGCCAGTGGAGGCAATAGGAGCTGATGGAGTGTAACACTTTATTTGACAGTTCTGCCTTTAAAGGCTTATGTATTTACACTGCCTATCTGCGCGCTTTTATTCACCTTAATTAGCAATAGGAGTGCATCCCCAGCATTGCAGAAGTGCCCAGCCCAGAGAGGCCGAGAGGTGCTGCTAGCCCTACGTGGGAGCTGCCAGGACACATCCCTCCGGGGATCATCTTGTTCATGCCCCAGATTTTGGCAGGGTCAAGATCAGTTGCTTTGGAGAAAGGTGGAGGAGCTCTGTAGTGGGCAGCCATGGAGCAGCCTCCTCAGAGGCTGTTTCTCCTATGTCCCCATCATTTGGTGTGACTGGGGACATGTCTGTGATGCTCTTGTCTCTAAAGTCATGGCAGGCAGTGAGGAGCCCTTCCTTACACAGTTGGTAGGGCCTGAACCTGCACATGATAAAGGCAAGGCCCTAATCAGAGCCAGGTTTCCCACATAATGGACTGGAAAGCCTTTTTGGAGATGCTGCTGCACCTCCAAGAAGCAGAAGGGTCTGGCTGGGACCATGCAAAGGCTCATGAAGGGGAAGCAGAGTTCTGCTCCAAGGCAGGGACAGGTGAAGGCTTCCTCTGTTTAGACATGGGAACATCCACTGTTCCCATCACCTCTGCTCCAGGAATATGAGCTGGGAGAGCAAGAGGGCCAGAGCCAGACTCCAAGGACAACCTCCAGACTGAAGAGCCCATCTGAGGGGTCTTGGGCATATTTAGCCAAGTGAGAGGAGGGCTGGGGAGGAAGCTCATCCTTCACTCTAAAAGCAGAAGAGCACCAAGGAAGGAGGGAAATGGCCTCAGAGAACAGGCAGCACTGGCACAGAAACAAAGAGGTATGAATTGGCACAAATACATTTTGGCTGGAAATCAGATGGTTTCTGACTGGGAGAAATACTGTTCTGGAACAGATTCCTGAGAGGAGTATTGGGGGCAAGGCATGCAATTAGCTTTAAAATTGAGTTTGAAATGGACTTTATAACATGGCTGCCAGCAATTGCAGGGAAATGGGATCTGATGGCCCAAGCTGTCCCTTCCAGTTCTATGCTCCTGTTGTGATTCACAAGCGCCAGTCTGAGAAGAAGACCTCTGACAGGAAAGGGCTCTTTAATCTATCAAAGGCTTAACGCTACCCATTGATGAGGAGCTGGAATTAGACACATTTGAGTGAAATGGGAAGTGTATACTTTATCACAGACAGTCATTTCCTTCCGCAGTGATCTGTGAAGGAGTATGGAGGTTTCCTCCCTTGGAAGGCTTTACACCATAATTGCAAGTCTCTTGAAAGGAATGGCCCTGCTGGAGCAGGCTGGAAGTGGGATGGGTCCCTGCAGGGAAGGCTCTGGCTTGTGTATCTCTACATGCTGCTGCTGCTGCTGCCCCAGTTATTTGCTTCTGCTAAGAAGTAATCTTCAGAGATTATCACCTTTGTTCCCTGACTTTTACAGACACTCCAGATCTATTTTCCAGGAAGCCTCAGAGGTTGATCTCCCATAATTCCTCCTCATTATTTACTTGTCATCAGAAGCAGTGAAACACCTTGAAAAGAGGCAGATTAATTCACACGGTGCTCTGCCTCCTTCAGGGAATGAATGAAGTTTGTAAATATATACCAGACAGAAAATAAACAGCAAACGTGCAATGACATTTAAACTCTAGCCCAAGAAGGCACTCCAGATGTTCTGCAGTGGCATTCCACACTGTCAAAGCATTTTCTCATTCATGGAAACAGCTTCAGGTTTAGAATAAGTGTTTGTTCTGATAGCTTTTAATAGTGGCTCCTGTGATCTAAACTGTACAGCCTAGGAACCTACATCCATCCTCCTTACCTAGAATTGACAAAAAAAGGAAGAAGAGCATCTCAGGGCAAGCTGCTCAGAAACCAATCCCCTGTTGCACTGATGCATTGTTCACAGTTGCTATAAAAGAGGAAACAGTTCTTAGGCTTAGAAAAGCGTATGTGCCACAAATATGTTTCGGTACATGATTTATACAGGGAATAGTCCTGAAAATGTAGCCAAAGGGAATGCCATTGCCTGAGATGTACCTGCTGGCAAGGGAGACAGGAGAGGTTAGACAAGGGGCAGTCACAGGTGATACAGGCATAGGAACAAACTGGATGGTCCCTTGTGGTCTCACTGCTGGCATCCGTGGAGCCACAGCCCCACACGAGGCCATAAGGTTCCAGTCTGACCAGTGCCCCACTGAGGGGGCTGCACATTGAGGTGATGCTCTGCCACAGCCAGAGGCTCCTACCTCCCACTGCTCCTCACAACCTGCTCCCCCCTGCATGTCCCTGTTATCACTCAGGACAGAAGCTTCCAATTCCCTCTCAGCTGCCCTTGGTCTCACTAGTGAGTGAGTGGCTCTATCTGCACATTATCAGGAGATAATCTCCTGTTCTGATCTCATCTATTGCAGGACGAGGACCAGGGCTTGCAAAGGCAGCCCTTGGCTGATTGCATGACAGGATGACATGGCTGAACACAGTGTCAGCTGGCTGCATTCACCCTGTGCTCAAGTACTGATAATAGCAGGGAAGAGGAAGGCAGGGATGCCACCTTATGTTTGTGAGGCGGCCAAGTACATTATTGCTTGGCTACAGAAGAGGAAACCGAGGCAGGGAGGGAAGAAAAGATCCACCTATGCTCACAAAGGGACTTTGCTCTTGGAAGGCACTGTCCATGTCCCATTGCAGGCACAGCTCTGTCCGGGTGCCCAGGGCAGAGGCTGACAGCGCAGCACGCAGAGACCTGGCCCCGGCTGCTGCAGCTCTACAGACAGAGATGCCTCCAGGGCAGCTGTGACCAGAGCAGGGACGAGTCCTGCTGCTGGTGCACACACAGTCCTGCTGGCTGCAGTGAGCTCATCCCGAGCCATCCTGACATCATGCAGCCGGCCAGCAAGGCGAGAGATTAGCAGGAGAGCAGGGAGACCGGCTGCGCTGTGCACCTCGCCACCTGAGCCCTGCAGCTGATGCTGCCGGAGCTGGAAGAGCCTCTGCAGCTCTGAACTGGGAAGGAGCAGGATGTACCCACAAACACGGCAGAGCCCGGGGCCTCACAGGCAGCTCACCTGCGGCACAGCCTGCTGCCAGCCTTGCACTGGGAGGCTGGATTAGAAACGTTCTGCCAACATGCGCTGTGCTTTCTAAACTGCCCTTCACCAGCTGCATGGTCCACTCCAGGAGCAGATGCACTGTCTGGAAGGCTTGGTTGCCCGAGGAGCATTCTGGGCCACTGTGCTGCAACCTTGCAGAGCATCACCCCCTCTGACACAGGACATCTGCTCTTGCTCAGGGGGTAGAGGCGATTGTCCATGGCAAGATGCCACTGAATCAGCATGGTCACGCCAGCTCCCCTGCCCCACCTCGGGGAGCTAGCTGTGCTGTGCCCTAAGGTGCTCCGCATGCATTACCACAGTGGTTGGCTGGGCTGCCTGGAGAGCCTCTGCAGCCATGTGTCCAAGGGGACGCAGCTTCCCTGAGCCTCACCAGCTGAGATGCTCACCCTCTCCATCACACACTGATGCTTGGACACTGTCACATCACTCACTTCATTCCTTCGCTGCAAGAGACCTTCTGGTAGCCAGCAATGCTGCCGGTTTGAACTGTTAAATTAGAGCTGACAAACCTGTTCTGGCATCAGAGCCTGATCCTGTGCCATAACCCGCAATTCCCCAGTGTCACCTCAGACATGACTCAGCTTCTGACGACTTTGATCTCACAGTGTGGGATGGCCACAGGGACCTCACGGCATCTGCTGCCACATGTCCCAGCCCTGATCAGTGAGCTCTCAGGCTTCCACCCTGCCCCACCATAGGGACCTGCTCCTGGCTCAGCACCAGGTTTCACGGGGACAATGAGGCTTCCCAGGACCTGTGCCTCATCAACACCCTTTGCTGGCAGGAGCGATGCCCAGTGTGAGTCTCTAAATCATCCATCTTACTCACCCTTTCCCTTCCCCGCGCAGTTCCTCCTCCCCTGTCACTCAGCTGAGCCCTGCCAGTATCAGTAATTTAATCCCTGCTCATTAGATGGATCCTCCACCTCCCTCATCATTCCTGTAGCTCTTCTGTGAGCTGCCTGATTTATCACTCTCTGCCTGGTAACGAGGTACCCAGCGTGCTCCCACTAAGATTTATTCTTCAGAAACACCCATGCCACCTACTCTGTGGGGCTCTGCTCTCTTGACTGCTTCAAGACTGCTTCTTTTAGGATTTTGAATGATTTTACTTGAAATAGGATTAATAAGTGATCACAGCTATTCATTTGCTAGATTTTGATGCCACATCTGCTTTCCTTGGTTCCGATACATTCTGTAGTCCAGAAAAATCAGCTTCTGATGGTGTATCCCTAACTGCTGGGACATAAATAATACCTGAATTCCAAGTGGGAAATGAACTGTGCTCAACACTGTATACAACCAACTGAACAGTGGGCTCCCAGCAAGTCAGCACTAATGTAGCCTGGGATGGCACTTAGTGAAGTCTGAACTCATTTCTTCCCTATCTAATGAGAAATTCTTGTTCCCTCATGATAGAAATGTTGTTGGGACATTACAATTTACAAACCTGTGGCAGCTTCAGCATCCCGCAGCCCCCATCCCAGCTGCTGGTGCAGGACCAGAGCCTGGTCATGGTCCCAGACCTCCTGTGACCCTCCTGCACTGCTGCCAGCCAAGGCAGGGCACCACCAGGCGCAGCAGCAAGAGGTGACATTGCCAATGCTTGCCAAAACTGGGGTGGGACACGACCCTCACCGCCACCAGAGCATTCCGCTGGGAACAGGGCAAGGTGATCCCTGCACCTCCCCATGGGTGTCTCAGAGCATCTGAGCCTTTGACAGAGGCAAAAAAGAAAGGAAGCAGGAAGGGAGCCAGGGCTTTGGGGAGGGTTTAGTTCAATGAAACCCTTATTGCTCACAAGCACTCAAGAGGCATTCCCTACGGATGGCAGTTCACATCCCACAGCTGCACATGGTGGGGCAGACCTTCCCTGGAGTACAGAGCACCAAGGGATTAAGAAAAGGGCCAGGAAACAGAGTGGGTGATTGGCACCTTCGCACCAGTTGCGTGCAAACTTTGCAGCCTAAGCTTGCCCTCTGCCATGCACAGTAAGTGTATTCAGCGCAGCCGTAGGTGTGATTCCTAGGTAGGACTGACTCATGTGCAGTGCTCGGGAGCAGAAACCCCTGCAGAGCGCCAGCTGAGCGACTTCAGCGAGCTCCTGGCACTGCGTGTCAGGACGGGGTATCAGCAGCAGCTGAAGCAGAGGGGAATAGCCTCTGCTTCCCGGGATCACCTCTCTGTCAGGGACCACAGCAGTGCTGCGCCCGCCTCTCCTGGACTGCTGCACTCTGGTTCAGAAATGCACCGTGCAGTGACCTGAAACCCAAGCGGCTGCCTAACAATCTGCTTAAACAAACCTCAGACTCATCTGGATGGAGTTTCTAAAGACTCGGATATAAAGGTCAAACAGTCCTTGCCAGCTCACGAGCCCCTCTCTCACAGAGAAGAATCAACTATGGCCCTTGTTATGGAAAACAGTCAAAATAATACAGTGGTGCTACCTCCAAGAGAAAATAGATAGTGCAAGTTATTCCATCTTCCCTTTCAGCAATATCAGTTTAGAAAAAGCTAAGCTATTTACAGAAAGCATTTTGCTTCCAGTACTTCTGAAGTAAGTGAATTTTGAATTAGTTTAAGTGCAGGATAAATCAGTGAAATAGGAACATCTTTACAGTCCAATAAGATGCTATTACTCATAAGCATATTGCACTGTAGCTTGTGGACTAAAACTATCAGTGCATGACAGGACACCAAGGGCATGAAACACAGGAGATCCATGAAAATTAGCAAAGCTCCTTTGGTACAAAGACAGAATTTGGGATATCGATCGGCGATGATGGCAGCCAATACTGAGATCATCTGGCCAGATCCGGTGATCCGGGGTGCTCCAGACAGCAGTGAGAACTCCAAACCCCCTTCCCAGAACAATCTATATTGCTTCAGATCTCACCATTACTGCTGTTTGCCACATCCATCACACTGCCATGGGAGAACCACAGGCAGGAGCTCAGCCCCTCACCGGGTGGTGCAGTCTCATTAATGAGACTTTAACCTGGGCAGGACGGTGAATGCATGGAGAAGGACAGAGCAGAGGCTGCTGCAGAGGCAGATGCAGCACCACCACTGGACGCTTTCCTTTTCTACATCCACGACCTCGCTGTGTGTGGATGCCCGCAGCTGGGCACAAGGAAATGCAACACAGGAAGCCCCATGCCCTGCATGGGTTGTTCTGACCATAGAACAACACTGGGGCATACCCTGCTCCTGGCAGCACAGCGTGGAGCTCTTGGTGCCCCCAGTGTCAGTTTTTATGATACCAACAGGACATGCAGTTGGAAGTGCAGACCTGAAGGGCTCCAGGGATGGCCAGACATGACATATCATGCTACATGCACACTGTCAGCTCCTGAACAAGACATGCAGCAGACACAGCCATTTCTGGCCCTTATCTTTGGACATCTCTCCAGGGAATGAGTCTCCTTGCCTTGCAAGTCCACCCAGAAGCTGTTCAGAGAGAAATGGTGCTGCATCCTCATTATCTACAGACCCAGCTGGCTTCAAGTAAGAAAATAAGAGGATAAAGAGCAAAAATGGCCTCGCAGTTTCTGCCATGTCTCTCCTCCTTGCTACAATGGGAAAGAACATGAGGTGAAGGCATTTCCATGCCCTTGAGACAGTGCTTCCCATTTGCGACCCAGCCATGCCATGTCAGAAGAGCATGCTGATGTATTTTGTGTTGAGATATCCAGTGGGTTCCCCGCTGCCTTCTGAAGTCTGGCCAGGGACCTTCCTGTGGGCTTGCATCTGGCTCCTGTGTTTCCAGTTCTGAAACATAGGTGCTGGAGAACAGGAGATGAAACAGCCGTGCACTGGATGCGGGGAGGCACGGAGAATCTCTCCTGTTCCCTTGACACCTTTCACCCCGCTCCTCACAGGCGGCTTGGATTTTGTGTCAAGAGGGTGATTCTGCAAATTAAACCGGTGCTTGTCTCCTCTTGGTTGGCATGGCAACCCGGGAGGAGCCATGGCACAGCCGGCTCGGCCCTCCCGGCTGGAGACATCCCGGCTCCTCCGCGCCGGTGCTGCTGCTGCTCTGGGCAGATGGTGCCAAGATCCCAACCAGAGCGGCTCCCAGGCACGGATTCCATGCGGCCAAAGGGCCGAGCTCGATGCAGGCGAGGCAGGAACAAACCCAAGGCATGGATTGGGTCCTGGACCAGCAGAGCCTCCAGGAACAACAGCAGTGAGAGCTGCACTTGGGCACAGTCATCTCCCGGCACTCAGAACCCCACAGCACTTGGCAGGGATCCCCTTCTCCCTGCTGCCTCAATAAATGAATTTAAGCGTTTTCCAGCTCAGCAACTGGAGTCTTTGCTAGTCTTGCATTTGTGTTTGATTAATGAGATATAGCCAGTAATTTAAACATCTCTTGAGATCTCTGTCTTTCCCAAGTAATTCTGAAGTTATTGCTGTTTACACAGAAGAAAATCATATTGCCTTGCAGAGAGCATTACTGTAGTGATAAGGGTGGAAATTGATCCTCGAGGAGCAGAGCAATGGCACCTCCATGGACTTTCAGTGAATGCTCATCCTTTCCTGGAAGAGGAAAACACCTTCTGCAAGCTGAGAGCTGCCCACCCAAAACCCAGGAGAGGCCAGGGCCATTCCTGCCCCACAGGTCCAAAGTGCCTGCTGCTTCCCTGGGAGAGGCACCAGCAAGACCAGGAGGCTGGGGCTCACCCTCATGACAGTGTTGTGGATTCCTGCCGGCTGGGGCTGGGAGGATAATTTCCACAAGCAGACTGTGGTTGTCAGACCTGCCCCAGAGAAATCTGCTCTCAAAATTATCATGTTCAAAGGTTTTAATTATTAGGGACATGTTAGGGAGACAGCTGGGATTTGCCTCTGTTGCTCTCCCCAGGCTTGATCAATCCTCGTTTTTCTCACATCCCAGCGTAAATCTGGAATAATCCTTCAGGTCAGAGGAATGAGGTTGCAGTCAAGGCAAAACCCAACCTGCAAAGGGACTGCAGACAGTGATGATTTAGGTGATACTTGTACAAAACCGGGACTTGTTCATGAGCAGCAGACGTGGGATTAGCACTGACATTAAGCCACGCAGCTTTCTGCATGCGTAACCTTGAAGCTGCTTTGCCTTTGACAGCGCCACAGCCAAGAGCCGCCTGCAGCACCCCGCTCCGCCTGGATTTCCATGAGGAGCTTGGAGCCGGTTCAGATCATCAGCTCTGGTTGGCAAAAGCTCTTGTCCTGCTGCGCTGCCATCGATCATGGTCCATTCCTGGGCTGCAGCACCACTATGGGCAATTCCCAAGCGGAGGATGATGAGCAGTGCCAGGGGACAGCAGGGACACGGAGCAGGCCACCCTCCTCCCTGCTCTTCTGCAGGTGTGGGGAGCTCCAGTGTTTTCCTGCTGCTCCTTCAGCTGCCTCAGGAAAAGCCTGCAAGGGCAACTCAGCCCAGCTGAGGCTGGCATTGAAACAAGTGAATAAAGGGTCTCAATAAAGGCCTGGAGAGTCCCAACACATCCTCCACATTCTGGAGTCATCCTGCTATATCTGGCTGCTGCCAAATGGTCACCTTGCGCTCTACACGCACCAGTCAACCCAGTGCACCCCAGCACCCTGCAAGCGCCGGGATACTGGGAGCCATGTTTCCCAAGGGCAGCTCCCCACTGCAGGAATGCAGCCGATCTCCCACTCGTGCCGCCTGCTCACTGCACTGGTGCCAGCCCTCACCAGCAGGGCAGGGTTGGTACCTCCCTCTTCTCCAGCAGCATTTCCACAGGCGCTCTCTCTGGTCCCATATGAAATAATTCCAGTTTAATGAGCTCAGTTAGCCACAGATTAATCGAAAACAATTTTGCACAGGTTCCTTCTTCATTATAAAAACATTCTGGTCTATCTTCTCATTTCTCAAACTGTCTCTCTGTGGTCATCTTCCTTCTCCCCTCATGCTGCCAATACAAATTACCTTTCCCTACACATGCTGCCTGGGAGAGCAAAAGACTCAGAAGCTCCTCAACCCCTGCATCTTCCCTGAGGGAGGTACAGGGGTTAAGCCTAGAGGCTTACCCCAGGAAGCTCCTTCCCATGCACTAGGTATGGCCTCAGGAGAAACATTTAACATTCCTGCCATGGCACAAGGATGGGTTTGCTGCAAAGCAGCATCTCCCCTGCAAGCTGAGAGCTGCAGAGGAACCACAGCTGGTAACAGCTTGCAAAGCCCTGGGATGGGCTGCAGCAGGGAGGGCAGAGCAGCCCCAGCCAGGGGAAGCATCACTTACCTCCGTTATATCCCAAAGTAGGTTGCCCAGTGCAGAGCAGAAGCCACCCAGAGCCCTCCAGGCTACCCACAGAGCTGCTGGTTGAAGCGAGCAACTGTGCCCATTGCCAGCAGGACCTTGCAGAGCCCCAGCCGCAGGACAATCCATCTCCCAGCCTTATCACCACACACTGCTTGAGCCTGATTTACTGTTATTGGCAGTCACCAACCTTTGCCATTTATATTCAATGCCAAGCTTCAATTTACAGTATACTTTCTGCTTCAGCTCACCCCAGCCTCTATCTCCACCTTCCACATTAATGCAGGATATGCATAGAATTCATCTTGGAATTTATTTAAGAAGCATGAGCCATACTGGCCTTAATACATTCCCTCATCAAAGCAGCACAAAGCTCAATTTAAATGAAAATTAGCAAATTATGGATTGTTACCCAGGACCAGCACCCAGTTCCATCATGCTGACCTGGCAGGGTCCCCGGCACATGGCAGATGCTCCAGGATGGTTCCAGTCACTTCCACGGGGAGCCCATGTGAAGGATGGAAGAATGAAGAGAAGGAATAAGATGCAAGCTCACAGCCAACTAGAATTCCTCAAGTAACAGAAGATGGGAGGCCAGGACCTGTGGTATTTATATTAAGGCAAGGAGCTGCAGCTGGGCACACAAGCGAGGGCAGTAACTGTTGGTTGGGATAAGAATAGAGCATCTGAGCTGCCTCCTACTGATTGTTCTTGTGTTTGGGGTGGGAGAGGGGCTGCACCATGCCAGGATCCTCCTTGAAGGATCTCATGATGTTTGAATTAGTGGTATGTAGGGGTCTGGATGGAGGAAAGAGGGTGCCTGCTAAAGCAGCAGCTTCTGCTGTTTGTGGTTTGCCTCTACAGGTATAGATTTGCTCTTGCGGTGGTTTCAGTCTTAACAGAAGCTCAGCCAAGCCCACACTAAAAACACAGATATAAGCAGCAGTGATTTGGGAAGAGAGAAATGCTGGAACAGGAGCCATTCATAGGGACCACTGCTTGAGCGTTATCAGGGCTTAAGGAGGATTCTCACTTTCCCAGCTGGTGCAGCTGCACATGCCAGTGCCCAAGGGGCACCCAGTGCTGGGCCCGGCTCCGGCTGCGGTAGGGGAGCTGCCCTGGAACTGCCAGCAGCACTCTGTGGTACCTCCTGCTTTCCTTGAAAGAGTGTGGAAAATGGGTTTACAGCTAAAAAAGAAATTCAAATACTGAAGCCACAGCCTGGTGAGTAGCGTGTAATCCCCTGCAGAATGAGCAGAGCCAAAAAGCTGAAAGCACAATGAGCATAAACAGAGAACCTGGTTTTGTTCTCCAAGCTTTGCTGCCTTGAAGCTGTTTTGAACCCCTTCTGAGAAGTCCTTGCTGAAAACACCAATGGGGGGAGCTGCTTCCTGCACCAGAGCCCCAGGCTGGGACTCTGGCAGCATTGGGGTGCTCTGGGTGATGCTCAGGTTGTTGGTTGGCCTCAGCAGAGGATGCAGAGGTTTGTGTGTCTTCTGTGGAGCAATGCTTTGTGTGGCCGTGCTGATAGAGGGGGTCCTGCAGAGACCTCAAGAGCAGGGGAAGGATCTTGTGCTCTGACCTGGGAGGAGGCAGGACTGGGTGATGTGAAGGGTCCCAAAAGCATCTGGAAGCTGGGGAAGGGATAGGGATGTATGTGCTGGCTGCTGCTGGGAGAGGCGCCTCTGCAGAAAGCCAGGAGCAAACAAACCTCACTGCAGAAAAACAATTTCCCACATTTTGCACCTATTAATATTCTTTTGGAGAGTGAACCACTGCTCCTTTGAGAAAGGGACAAAAGAAGTAACACTGACAAGTTTCGGCCTCATTACAATATTCTGTACAACAAATGTGGCTGTGTACTGGAAAATACAGATGTTGCAGCTGTCATTTGGGATAATCTGATTATCCTTCTATTTCTAGCTTTGTTCAGAATGCATTAGATGTGTAGGCTGTTCTGAGAGATAATTAGAGTTGGGATAACCACCGGAATGCAAGAAGCTTTCTCTATGTCAGAGACTTAACTGAGGCTGAGCCAAGCTGAAGCCCCAGCCCTACGCACGAGCCTGTGCATCCCACCGCGTTTGGGACCTTCTCTTCTCCTCCCCTCACGCAGCATTTAAGGATAATGAAGGAATGCCAGTGGGAGATGATGCTGGTGCTGCCTCTGTACTGTGGTAGGTCTCATTTTGCCAAGTGCAGTACAAGCACCCCAGGAAAGGGGAGTCCCTGCTTGCAGCTACCAGTGGGCAGGGGAGCACAGGTAGGGGTGCTGAAGGCTTTGCAGGATGCTCCCTGCTCAGCCCTGTGTTGCTGCAGAGCTTAGGAGGCAGAGGAAGGCTCTGGGGCAGGTTTTGCTGCATTAGGACTGGTCTGGGGGAGCTGGATCTGGCCAAGCCTCCTGTGGGCCCTGAACAGCCTCCACTGAGAAGAGCGCTGCTGCTGAAGCCCAGCCTGCAGCCAAATTGCCAAATAGATTCAGCACATTCTGTGCACCAGTTAAATGCTTCCATTGCAGTGATTAACTCTGCTCACTTTTTAACAATAAAAAAGTGAAGACATTCTCTTTCTAAGGCTGATGGTATTTTGGCAGCTGTTGAACATGTCAGTCTTATCAGAAGCCAATTCCAGTGAATTAGGCCGTAGTCAACTCTCTGTTTTCTAACTCTAGGTATTTAAAGCCCGAATGATTAGATAATCCAGAATACAAATGAATAAAGCCTGAGAAAAAGGAAAAACAAGCCATTTTAGCAAGGTCCTATCCCATATGTTCTTACAAAAGCTGATGCAAATCAATGCAGCTGTGGATGTGTGACGAGGACCAATGCACTCTTGGGGCACATGGTTAAACCAGTGTTTATCCCATGCTGCTTTCTGGAATACTCCCTCCCTAATGGGTATCCTTCCTGCTGATGCTGGCTCCAGGCTGATTCCAGCACAAGCTGCTCAGCGCCAGGTTGTGCCAGTGCGTGGAGTGTGTGTTGTTAACTAACCCCTCAGCCCTGGCAGGGTGTTAACACGGGCTCCATCCCACTGCCGTGTCCTGCAGCCGGATCATGGGGAGCCACAACTGCTTCGTCATGAAATCACACTCATGGTATTGCTGTGCTACAGATCCACAGTCAGCACCCGAAGTGCTTCCCCAGGAGTGGCTGAGGTGCATGGAGGAGCTCAGCGAGGTGTCTGCCACGATATCAGCTCCTGGGGACACCAAGCTGCCTCCTGGAAGCCCTGGAAAGGGGAAGCACTCACTCTGAAACAGCATGTGCAAGGATCTCAGGTCTCTCAGGAGGGTATTGGCACCATGGGGAAATAGAGGGAGGCAGGAGCAGCATCCAGCTGCATCCCAAACCTTGTGCAGTGGCTGCACCTATGTGCATGGTAGAGCTTTTGTGTGCGTAGCTGCTCCAGGTGGTCCAGGAGAGGCTGCACATCCCTGCCTGTGAGGGGACACGCAGACTACACAGGCCTTGCAGCCATCTCCCCAGGCTGGGGTTTCCTCTTGCCAAGATGCTTCTTGGCTCCCGCTCTGCGCTCTGCATCTCGTAGGTGCTGGACCAGCTCTGCGTGGAGCTGTGGGATGAGCACCAGCAGGCTTCTCCCATGGCAGAGGTGAGCGTTCCGAGAGCTACGTGGATGTCATGGGAAGCAGCAACAGTGTTCTGGAGAGCTGCTGAGTATAGTGGTGAGCACGGCTGCAGAGCTGGTGCTGGTGATGCCAGGGCCGGGATGGAGCAGAGCAGCCTGCCCATGGGCTCATAAATATTCCCGATGCAGCCAAGACTGGCTGGGGTTTGATCGTGGGTTTGCTGAGAGCTTTTGCAAGGATCTTTATCATTCAGTGTCTGTGTAAAACATTTTCCAGAGTCTAAATTCTGCTATAGAAAAACTATTTATCAAGTGCCCCCCCCCCGCTGATGCACTGGACAGGAGTTGCCAGCGCACCCTGACAGCCGGCTGGAGGCAATATGATAGATATGTGGCTAATAATCAATCGATACTTTTGTTTGGGCCTCTGTCTATCAGCCTGGCATTGTGTGAACTAATTAGATGATAAAATGTGATGAATGTGTATTAAAGCCAGCTTCCTCCTGTTAGCACTCCAGGGACCCTTTCCATTTTCTAGCTGACCTTTTAGATCTCAGCTTTATTGTACGTGAATGCAATTAAATCAATTTGTCAGATATTTGCATTGCTCCTGCTAGTTCAGAATTCAATTAGTCAGTGTCACTTTACCGTCCTTGTCAGCCTCTGCACCAGCCCAAGGAGGGAAAAAGGGAAACCGCCAAAAAAGCCCTGTGAAACCCAAACCCTGCAAGCCCTGCCATGCAGCTCCCCTCCTCGCAGCTCCTTCCTTCCTGCTCACCCTGTTGCTGCTGCTGCTCCTCCTCCCGGGGCCCTGCACAGGAGGCTGCAATGGGACCCCCAGGCTTCCCCCCCGTGCTGGAGCAGATGGGTTTCCTGGGTCCAATGCAGCAATTAGCAGAGCCACTCATTACTACTGCTTGGGCTGTGCCGAGTACAGATCTTGTCCAGCAAAATTATCACACAAGCAGAATGAAACAGCAACAACCATCTCCATGCTACGAGGGTTTGAAAGAATATTCAAATGAGAGCCAACCTTGGCAATTATTTTTCTTCCTGCTGTTCTAAAGTGATGGCTCCTTTATCCATATTTTATCAGCCAGTGAGGAGCTCTGATAGTTAAGATTCTGTAGCTTGCTTAGATCCATGAGAGCTCATCCTGAAAGTCTGTTTGAAATTAGCATAGAGGAATGTGTCTGGCAGCCAGGGCTCAGTCCTCACCCCCCGCACTCACTCGGATTTGGAGTTACTCCTCAATGGTGAGGGAGCCGCTCATGGATGCAGAGTGCTGCCCTTCCCCCTGCAGGATTGATAGGGCTTCCCTAGGGGCTGTCATTAGGCGCAGGCAGGGTGGGGGGTGTAGGGATGGGGTGGCAGTGGGACAGGAGGGCAGAATGAGCAACAGATGCTGCAGAGATGCTCAGGGGCAGGGCTGGATGCTGGGGGCCAGCTGGGTCCGGGACAGGCACTGGGCCAGGCTGAGGAGCAGGACTGGTGTACCCCAACTGGAAGCATCCCTCGTGCTCTGCCTTTCAGCACTGTTCCCAACTCCTTCCCTGGTGCCATGCACTGGTCTCCACCACTCCCCATGGCTGGTGCATGGTGAGGCAGGGGCGTCCGGCCTTCATCTCCTGAGGCAACAATTCAAGTGGAGGGATGCAAACCCCGGGCGCTGCCCGGGCGCTGTGCTCAGCCTGTGCTGGGTTCAGCCCCATCAGTCACCAGGGCCCAGGTCTGACCGAACCTGCTGCCACGCTGGGCTCAAGCTCTGACTCCTGCCCTGGCAAAGGTCCATCCAAACCCAGACTTGAAGGGATTTGGGGAAGTGATCTCTGGACACCTCCTACCGAGGGCTCTGCAGGTGCTGCCAGTGAGCAGCTGCTGCCGGGGCTTCCCAAAGTGCCGAAAGGACAAGGACACTGAGAGGGACCCTGAGAGGGACCCTGAGAGCGGCTGGAGCACCGGGGCAAAGAGAGCTTCTCTTTACCCTTGGGAGCACACGGTGCCTCCGAGTTGCTGCAAAGAGAGACTGAAGCTTCCTGGAGCTCATGTCTGGGTGATGAGCTTTGCTTGCACAACTCACCTTCCTCCCCCAAGTTCTGGCTAGGATATGAATATCTGAACCATGGCAGGTATAATTAACAGATGGAACTAGCTAATTATGTCCTTTGCATGTGAGCAGAAGACGCAAACTGTTAATTGCTGTTTGCACATTTATTATTCCAAGCACTGGGACTGCTGGCATTTACTGTGACATGTGCCCCGTTTACACACAAACAAACTGCACTCCTGGCTGTGCTGCCCTACAATTTAAGGCCTAATTAATTTAAGCTGCTCTGCTGCCCTGTTGCTTTGAGAAGGGGGTTGAGGGGGGGTGCTGGTGTCAGCAGCAGCCCTCGGGCCCTGCAGCTGCTGCACTGGAGCTGGTGGCAGGGCTGGATGGCAGGGACAGCCCTGCAAGCTGTGTGGGGGAAACATGCTCGTAGGGAAGCAGCCGTTGTCCCGTTGCCAGCATCACAGCAATGGGGCTGTGAGCGCACCCATGGAGCCTCCAGTAAGGCACCTACACACGGATAGTCTGGGGACTGCTCAGGAGCCAACCCTGGACATCAGCAGGAGCACCCTCATTTGCCACTCTGCATCTGCCAAACCCCAGTGCAGAAGCTTCTTCCAAAATCTCATCATGAGCTGGGGCATCCTTTGCACTGACACCAGTTCAGAGCAGGTCCCAGCCTGTGCCTCATCCATGCCTTGTCCCTGCCTCTGCTCTGAAACAAGTAGCAGGAGCAAAACCTGCCATCGGTGGAAGACTGCCCTGGAGCATCTCCTGGGCTCAGCAAGGACTGACCTGTGTGGTGAGGAGGGGCTCTGCAGGCTGGGGCTGACCTGGGGGTGCCAGAGCGAAGAGGGGTCCGGCAGCACAGGAGCAAACCTGCAGCAGACCCGGCCTGCAGCCTCTGTCTGCCTCTGGCATCCAACCAGAAAATAACAGCTCTGTTTTCAAAGGCAATTATTAAACCTCTAGCCTTGAATACGTGTTTGCTTGAGCTGAGGGCTCAAGTGCGCCTTAGCCCAGTGGTTAGTTTTATAAGTATCAGAGATGAATAGCAAAGGAATTTCTACCTTTTCTATTAATGGTTTTCAATGACCATACACACATCAGGGGGTCTGAGCTAATATTTTCTAGGTGAAGGATTTCCTTTGTGGCTGGAGAAAGCTGTTTCTGAAATGCTGTTGCTCCCTGGCAGAGCAGGATGTTTGCACCAGCCTCTGCTCTGCTGTTAGTACAAGGTGAGGAGCATCCCCCAGGTGGGCTTAGCACAAACAGGGGCTGAAAAGACCACGGGACTGACAAGGGAGCTCGAGCCCTGTACTGAGTCACCCCAGATCACCCCTGTCAGGAACAGAGCCAGCTGATGGGCCAGGACAGGTCAGCTCTTCCCTTGGGCACACCGGGGCTGCATGGATGGCCCGTGGTCAGGGAAGCCCAACACTGCTTTCCGAACAGGAACTGCAAATCATTGTGATTTGCCTTCCCCATCCTTCAGCGGAATGAGCGGTGGGGCGGACCCTCAGATGTTTGACTGATCCTTAAAATTCCTGGGGGAAAATGATAGGGATGGCTTGAATATATCTGCAGGACATCAACAACCAGTTGAGCGGTTGTGTTTAAGTGTTGTCCTCAGCAGACTGGCGTTTGGAAACCCTCCAGGATAATAGCAGCCTGGCCACCAGACCAAAGCGGAATAGATGGGGGTATCCTTGTATTTCTGCTGGATCCAAACAAGGGTTAAGGAGAGTGATGGCCACAAGCACCTCAGAGCATGGTGGTTTGCTGTTAAACTGCTGTTTGGGAGCATCAGGCATTGGGGTACCACGTGTGTTAGGAAACACATTAAAATTACCTGCATGAAGCAAGGGGACCCCAGGTATCAAAAGCAATCTCTTCAACCTTACCTCTGCACTGAAATTATGGAGTGGAAATGCCAAAAAGCTGGGAAATGCCAAAGTTAAGTTCCTAGTATTGATGTTAACTCGGGCACAATTGGATTTAACTTGTCCATTTTACATAATATGTCTTGATACACACTTTGTCACGAAACTCCAAATAGGAACTATTTAATGTGCACAAGGTGGTGATTTTGTGCTCCTGGTATATATTCTACATGCCTCTGACTGATGACTTTCAGAGTATGGATGAAGTGTTGCAATGGTGCTGTATGTTTTCAGAGCACAAACAGGGAGGGGCAACATGGTATAGAAGGAACAAAGACAAAGAAATGACCGTGGCATTGAAACTGCCTTCAGGGTTCGGATGCAATGCCTGTTTGAGCAGGGTGCAGTGACCACACTGCAGCGATTTTGGGGTGACTCCAGCGAGATCCCTGGGTGGGAGCTGCTCAGATCCAAAGATGGGATCTTGCAGAAAGGCAGAGGTTGTGGAGCAGGAGATGGGGAGCAGTGAGTGCCCAGGCCCTGGGATGTTCAGGCATGGAATGCTTAAGCTCCTCCTGAGGAACTGCTTTAGAATGTCTCTGTCCCACAGAAGCAGCAATTTCTACAACTGCTTCTTTAATTGTTTCTTTTTGAATGTCTTCATTTAAAGACTCCAAAGCCAGTCCTGGGTACTTCTAAATTGATCAGGTATCGACCTGGTGGTTTGGATAAATAACCACAGAGCAAAGCACTCTGGAGGGTGCAGGGCCTGCAGAGGAAGCCTTTACCTTTCAAGTGTGAGAAGGGCCTGGGGTGCTGGAGGGGACTGTCCAATGGGCACGGTGAGTCCCTCCGTCCAGCACCCTGCGCTGCTACCCCACATCGCTGGGGTGACAGGAGCTGCTCCTGGGCTCCAGCAGCACCTCCGGCTCCAATGAGGACTGCCCCACAGCCCCACCTCCTGCTTGTCCCTGCCTGCGGGCAGCTGCTCTTTACCCCAGCTGCTCCCACCATGACAAACTGACGTTCTCCAGAGCTCCGGTCTCAGTGTCCTTTCACAGACCTCGCCTCGCACCACCCATGCGGCTCTTCACAGCACCATGAAGAATTACAGTTCTGCACCTGGAAATGCAGCAATTAATTTCGTTGCAGGGCACTTCCCGGATGGATACTGCTTAAGGAGATGTTACCCACTTCAGGAGGGAAGGAAAGATGTACCAACCATGGTCAAGTCCCCAGCATCACCCTGCACCATGTCATAAGGGACCTCATCCAGGGCCACCCAAAGATGCCCTGGAAGGACAGAGGAGCAGCAGGGAGAGCTGAGCCCCAGGGGGAGACCCTCCAATGACCCACAACTGGAACCAGTATGGGTTATGTGCCTGGCAGCCTGGAACAGCCGGCATGGGAAGGGTGGAAGGCAGGGAGGGCAGAGTTGTCTGAACACCCCAATTCCTGTAATCGAAGCAATTGTGAATTGTTCGAAATGCCAGAATCTTGACAGGGTAATGAGTTAGATCCAAGAGTGTGAATTCAATTACACCTCGGGGTCCGCTTGGTGGGAGCTGCCACAGCACGTGCCTGGAGCGCCGGCAGCACAGGGAGCAGCCAGGAGCCAGCCAGGGGTTCCCACTGACCTCAGGCTGCTCCCATCCGAGCGGGCACGGGAGGTGCTCCCCAGTCCCCTCCCGCCACAGCTGCAGTTCCCTGGGGCCACGGGCAGCCAGAAACGATGGGATAACCCCCAAACCCACCCTGCCCCTTGCACTCTGCCATGTGCCCCCTTGGCTGGGGGCAGGCCCTGGCTATGGTCTGCCAGGACTCAGCCTGTACCCGTGTCCTATGCCGGGTGAGGAGCTGTTTGTCCTGTCTGCTCCTGCCACGGCTCAGCCAGCGGCTCCCCCAGCTCTGGCCCCATCAAACCACCCCAGCACTGCTGGCAGGGCTGCTGCGCTGGCTCTGGCTGGTACCCGCTGCCCAGCAGGAGCCAGGGATGTGTCAGTCCGTCCATCAGTCCATCAGGCAGAACATGTGCTCACAACTTTCCCTTCCTCCAGCGCTGCCCTTCCAGCCCGCACACCAACAGCATCTCCATCACTGCCTGGGGTGGGTGGCTGGAATGAGGGAGCACGTGGACCTGCATGACTTTTCCATCTGGAAAACTGCCACCCTTCCTTCCCAGCCGGATCCAGCAGGCTCTGGCTACTTGAAAACACTGCAAGCTTTAAAATAGAGGTGGCTTTGCAGGATGATGGATTTCAGTGTCTTTCTTCTTCAGCTTATCGAACAGGGTGAATTTTTATGGACATCTTTCCTCATCTCTATTCATCTGAGTGTTTCCAGAGCCCCAGAAACCAAGTGCCAGTGGCATTCCCAGGAGGGGACAGCGGGGCTGGCTGTGGGGTACGTGGCAAGCACCCGTCAGGTCCCTGTCCCCAACCTTCCCTCCCCTACAATCACGCGAGGCCGCCTGCCAAGCAAGTCAGCACAAATCAATCAATGTTTGTGGCCTCTCAATAACTCTATTACATCCTCAAGGACAGATCTAAACTACCTGAACGGGCCTGAAGCAGACGCTTGGCGAGCAGAAGAGCAGGCGCACAGGAGATTGTAAATCATGCAACATTAATATTGTCACTGACAATGAAAATCTCTGTATCTCTGCATCTGCCTGCGAGCGGTGGCCTTCAGATGTGCTTAATAAGCACCTGAGCTCCTGCACCAGCAGCAGGGAGGGGAGATGGAGACAGGGAGACCACAGCCATGCTCTGCCCTGGGATCCCATCCCTGACCATGGCACAAGGAGGCTTTTGCCAGGCCAAAGCATGGAGCAGGGAAGAGCATCCTGCGGTCAGGGACCTGCAGAGCAGGAGGAGAAGGAAAGGGCGTGATGGCTGCTAAGAGCTGATGGGGTCACACACATGCCTTCAGCCTGGCAAGGACAGGGATGCGGCGCTGAGGCATACACCAGGCAGCAGGGAGATATCTCAGGAGCTGGAGAGGCTGGTGCAGGGATGAGAACCCTGCAGGCAAGGCGCTGTGCTCTCCCACATATCCTATGCAAAGTGCCTGGCAGGGACCTGCTGATGGAGGTGGCCAGGCCTGGGCCTGGGGATGCAGAGATGAGGCAATCAGGAGGACGGTGGAGAGGAGGAGCTGGCACTTGGTGAAGCCCTCGCTGCCCACCAGGATGGATCCAGCAGCAAAAGCCCAGCAGCAATCAGTGCTCCTCAGCAGGAGCAAAGGCAGCCTCCTGTGGTCCCATCAGCCCCTCCTGATACGGGATTGAGCCCAGGACATCGCTCTTGGCATTCCTTGGATGTGCAAGATGCTCTTAGAGCTGTGGCTCCAGAGCCAGACCCACGGGTCTGAGAGGTCAGAAGACATTCTGTCCTTGTAGGTGAATAATAACAAGTGACTGCATTTGAGCAGGCTCAGGGGTGCCCCTGTGTGCAGGACCACTGGGCTGGGTTAGTGCAAGGCACTGACAAGGGGACAGGGAGTGCTGCTGCTGCCCGAAGGGCACATCCACACAGCAACAGCTCTGCTGTTCCCAAGGTGCCCCTGTCACACAATGGGCTGAATCCTGAGTGCACCTGAGGCACAGACAGAGGCCCATGGGATGCGAAGGGCTCCCGCTGCATCCCCCAGGAGAGGGGCCTGGTGGGACGTGAGCCCCCACTCCTGCGAGTTTCAGAGCAAGCTAAAACTCAGTGTATTTTCCTGAGCCCACAGCTTGGCTCGGCCCCGGCAGCTGCTCCAGCTATGGAGTGAGTCTGTTCAGGGTCTATGCGAGCATTCATATGGAAAAAATCTGTTCCTTTGAGTCGCTTTTCATTAGTTGCAATACTACTGAGCAAAGCAGAGCTGGTTTTGTACATTAAAATGGGTTGCAGTTCAATACAGAATACTTCATTTGCAGCCGAGTTAAATAAGAGAATTGACATAAATATAATGCAATTACTTTTGCTACTTTCATAATGCCTTTATGAGGAAGATAACCATCCACATGAATACATTACCCCACAGTGTCTCTGCATCATTTCTGGACTTAACTCTTTGAGTAGTATCAGAAGAATGAATACATTTAATTAAGTATCTTATTGTAGAAGTCAATTTTACGATGGTTGGGAAGCAGTGACTTTAATTTTCAGTCATGGAAGAGGCTTTCCTTTTGTCTCCAGACTTGTAATTCTAAGGATGCAATCTCAAACAGAGCTCCTGTGTGTGTGTCTCTTGCAGGGGGATGTGTGAAGTCTGCGGTCCCCTTGCCCAGAGCAGAATGGGCTCCCCTGGTGTGCAGGGTGCCTCCGGGCTCCCAGCAGAGCTGCAGCCCACGGCTCTATGGTGTGATCCCTTCTGGTGGCAGCTCTGCAGGGTGACCTCTTCAGTGCCCTTGTCCGGGGTCCTCAGCACCCAGGGGTGAGTCCCAGTGCGGGGCTGGGATGCAGCATCGAGGCAGTGCGGGGGAGCTGGCACTGCGCTCCGCTGACTCCTTCACGCTTACACAGCTCATCCACCTCTCTGCTGCCTTTCCAATTAACTCTCAAGTGCTCCAGCGTGGTTATTGCCTGCTGTGCCCCAGCCCACCTCCACCAGCTCCCTTCATTAGCAGTGACTCCTGATCAGCGCAGAACTAATTGCAGGTTTGCTGGGAGAACGGTGAGTTTGATAAAGCCCATTTCTGAGGACGGCCGCATTTATGTTGCTCTCAGCACACATTCCATGTGGTGCCCAGGAGAGGTGTGTTGGTGACACAGGGAGGTAAGTGATGGGGAGAAGGGGCGTTCAGTGGGGAAATAAGTTTTATGGTTCCGCCCTCAGAGGGTACCCGGCAGCAGCAAGAGGCTGCTCCCATTCCAGTGCTGTTTGGTAACAGCTCTCATGATTCCTCGCTCCTGGAAACAGCCCCCAAGGGCAGAAATCCCCCGGGAAAGTCCCTGCTCCAAGAGGGACCCATCTGAAGCTGCTCCGGGCTCCCCTGTGCCAGGCTTTGCTTGTGTCACCCCATCTCACATCAGTCTTAAAATACAGAGTAGAAAGAGAGAGAACAAAATCCCTGAACTGGCCTAAAACCCTTTTGAAATGTGCTTGGTGCCAGAGCAGATGCAATCTGTTTCCTCTGGGAGGGGCCTCTGCAAGCACATTCCCTATATTTGCTTTTACATCAGTAGCTATTTTAGACTTGCAATGCCACTTCTCTGCAAGTGGCCAATAAAAATATCCTCCTGGAAGCGATGGGATCCCTACCTCTGCACTTAGAGCAAAACTGCTCGAGTGCAAAATGCCTCCAGCTCCTCGGGGTCAGCAGCACCCTCTGCAGCCACAGGACAAGCCCCTCATACCTGGGATGGCCGCGGTGCCTGCACAAAGGCTGCTCAGCCCTCATGTGCTCTCCCTGCTCCCCTCATGTTCCTGGCCATGCTCCACACAGCCCCAGGGATGCAGGGAGCAGGCAGGACCCCAGCTTGCCTTGAGCCCTGTGCACTAACTGGGCACGGGACAAAGCATCCCATGGGCCGACAGGGATGTGTTGCATGGGGGCAGCTCTGTGGGCAAGGACACGTAAGGATGGAGATGGGAAGCGGTACCCAGCCAGGGTGTGATGAGGGCACGGGGCACGGGGCTGGCTCAGCACAGGAGGGCAGCATGCCCATGTCCTGGGGTGGGAATCAAGCAGTGGCTGCAGTTGCTCTCTGCAGCATGTTAATGCAACAGCTTTTCATCCAGAGGCTGAGCAGCTATGCTTTTCAGTGTAGAATATTAGGGGTTATGACAAAATCAAACAACACTTGCTGGAGAATTGATTCTGCCCCTTGCTTCCCTCCTAGCCGGTGCCTCGGTGTCACTCCTCGGTGAGCAATATATCAGCCCTGCAGCAGCACAGGGGTGGGTTTTCAGGACACTCTTACAGCCGGTTTTTCAGCGTGAGGAATAGGAGCCTGGCTGCAGATGGAAGGATGAAAAGTCCCTCTAAAATTCCTCCAGCAGATCCATTCCCCTTTTCTGGTGGTGTGAAAACAACTGCACAATTGATTGGTCCTTACATCCAAATCTGTGAGTTGCAGGCAGTTGCTGGCTCCAAAGTCACTTGAATTCCCCACGTGTCCCAGAGGAGCTGTTAGGTGTTGGAAAGCTGAGCTGCAGAGCTGAGCCCTTCTCTTGCACATCCACCTGCCTGGAAATGGGCTGAGCCTCAAAGTGCTCACGGAATCCAATTGCCAGGGAATGGATCCCTGCCCTGCATCGAGCAGCTTCAGAGCTTGATTATGCAAGAGCAGATGAAGAATCCCAATCTTCCCCTTAGTTATTCCTTCCCTACTTTGTCCCTGATTGCTCAGTACAAAAGCTTTGAGCCATCTTTAAACCAAATGGCTTCACAAATGACAAATAACATGAAAATAGGCTTCATAACCTGGAATAATGAAAGAAATCATTCACTTTGATATCAGGAGATGGTCTGTGTTAGAGGAGCCCTTCAGCCTGAATAGCAGAAAAGCACATTGCAATTTTCATGTACTTACTGGGATAAAACATGTGATTCCATGGACGCTGCAGCTGTCATTTCGTGCTGGTCTTTGCACTTTGGTTCTGAATTGCATAGGTTATCTTGCCACTTGCTGATAAATTTTAAATCACCTCCTTTGCTGTGTGTGAGAAGGGGCCTGGAGAGCATCTGAATACAAACATTAATGATGGGGTTTAGTCCTTGCCAGTGAGTGGGGACAGATGCACCTGCAGCCATCCCATGTCCTGGGCCTGCACCGGAGCGCAGTTCCCATCACCCATGGGGCAGTCCCTGGGCTCACACACCCACTGCTGCTGCCGCCTTGGGGCTGCAGGAGCGATGTCTGTGGAGCTGGGGCACCCCAAGCTCTATCCCCGAGAGCGCTGCTGCAGGGGGACCCCTGCAGCCTTCCCCCCGCCCGCAGCGCCTCACCTACACACCATTAATCAACACAATAATCCTGGTGCCATTAAGCAAATATCTGAGCAAAACCTAATAATTTTCCGAAGCTTTTATCTCTGCAGCTATGAAGATAATGGCTAAAAATAGGTGTGCCCATGCTGGCTGGCAATTAAAACATCATCGTTTTGATTCCATCATGTTTTAGTGCACACAGGGCCCTGTTGGGAGTTAGATTAGCTTGATGTGGCAAATTTACTCATCAAAACATGTATGAAAAGTGGGGCAACATGGAAACGGATCAGCAAGCAGAGCCCTGCAGAGCACTGGGGTCGCGTGTGCAGCACTTGGAGGAGGCAGGAGCTGCTGCGTCCCAGGTTGTGCATCCACAGGGCATGGGGCTCCCCGTGCAAGTGTCCCCAGGCAGCGCCCCACTTCTCAAAACCACGTGTGTTCCCATCCTGCTCTGTCTGAGCAGCCACAGCACCCAGCATTTCCTCCACCTCGGTGATGCCTTTGCCTTTCTCCCCTTCGTTGCCCAATTCAGAGAGAACAGCTCAGGGTTCAGAGAGGAGCTTGTCCCAGCAAAGTTTAAGTGTTAGGAAAATCCACAGTGCAAACAGAGTCATTAATCTAATCAGACACATCCCTCCAGAGGAATTGGATTAGTGCTTTGTGGATAAGGATTGTATTAAGCTGATAAGTTACAATTGCATTGAGATGCTGATTTATTGCAAGGAGAGGGCTTGACGATCCACACAGGTTCATGACCTCCTCCTTAGGGTTGCAGGTCCCTGCTGAGCAGATAAAACAGCAACGTGCTCCCAAGGTTCCTTTGTCATTGCAGACTGCTCTTTCTTGGAGGCTGGAGCTCAGTCCCATGAGGGCAAAGGCTGATGCACCATTATGACTGCCAAGACTTGGGGTTTTTGAGATTCTTGCCAGAACATGAGCGTATCTGGGGGAAGATTTTATTCAAAGACACAAAATTCTGCTCCTCACCCAGCTCACACTTTGAGTGCCAGAAGAGACTTCTCTGCTCTTGTCTTGTGTGAATGCAAAGCACCATCTGTTTCCTCTTGTACCACCAGCCTTGGCATGCAAAGAGTTACCAGAGCTTCACTGCCTGTCTTCACTCTGACACAGGAAAGTCTCTGAGACACTTAATGAGGACAGCACCTCCTGTACAGTACAGCCTTAAGTGGCAGCCCATGGGACACCAGACATCCATCCCCCATTTGATCAAGAGTCTTTGGCAGCATCTACCCACATGCAGCACGTTTCAAGTGCAGCCCATGGGATCCAGGAACATTGCAGCAGCTTCCCTCCCTGCCAGCTGGTGGCACCGGCACTTGCTCTGCCTCTTGAGGATGGATGGAACATTTCCACGGTCCCTCAGGCTGGGGACAGCATGGATGCATCATGGCACTGGTGCATCTCACCTTCACACCTGGTGACTGGTGTATGGAAGGGGACAGGGTCACCTCAGCAGGTAGGGCATGGAGAGGGCAGAAGCACATCAGCAGGACATGGTGCCCGAGCACGGTGCCAGCCTTCATTAGGTGCTCACTAAGCCGTGCCACGGCCATGCCACAGTGGCTTTGGAAGCAGCCATTTCCCCATCTCTGGATTTCCCCACAAAGCTGTTGCTTCTCTTGCTGCAGTTCTCTTAACATCACCTCAGGCGCCTCAGTGAATGTCTTTACACAGCTATGGTTGTCCTTTGCTCGGCTCTGTGCTGCCAGAACAGCAGAAATACAGCTGCACCACACAGGGCAGCAGCCGCCCGGGAAGCGCCATCGCTCACAGTTATAGGGTGCTTAACAAAAGGTTGTGGAACGGGGGGTGCAGGCACCACACTGCCCCGAGCCCCACCAATGTGACTGCTAATCCCTCATCCCTGCTCCTGAGCCTGCTCTGGGCTTAGTTGTGCCCACACGGGGCTCTTCCACCCGAGGCTGCCCAGCTGGCCCTGCAGGAATGCAGCAAATCCCCCTCTTTTCCAAGCCCCCGGGCCCCCTCCATCACCATCCCTGCAGTGCTGTGCAGCCTGGGACAAGGCTGAGGAGCCGCCAGCACCACGAGGAGCAGAGGGGATCCTGAGATCGCTGCTCCACAGGCCTGTGTGTGACAGGGCCACCGGCTGCCTGCACGCCTCCCCAGTCTGCAAGGTTAATGCGGATGGGAAAGCCTCCTCCTGAGCAGGCAGCAGCCGCCCCGCCGCCCGCCTCGCCAGCCATGGCCTCTCTGCCCCAGGAGAAGAGGATGAAAAGTTCACAGAGTGAATTTGTCAGCGGGGAGGAAGGCAGAAACAAACACAACTTGAACCGTCACAGCGGGCGCATCGCTGCCTGCTGCTCGGGAATCAAACGGGCAAGTGGCTGCTTGTAAATACAGGCAGCAGCTCCCCGACTGGGGCATCCGAGAGACTGGAGCTGCCTCTGGCCAAGGACCAGCCTTTGTTCCTGCACCCTGGGCACCAGACAGGGCAGGAGCAGCTCAGGCAGCCCCGCAGGCAGCTGGGCGCTTGGGCTGATGCCTGGGGCTTGAGCCCTGGGTTGTAGAGCACCTTCACCCTGGCAGTAAAGTGCCACACAAAATTAAAGAGCCCACAACGGGAGGTCACTTTTCTTTCCGTTCCCTCAGGCAGGGGAGATAAAAGGAGATGTTGTTGCTACGCAGCTTCACACTGCACAAGTATATTGCACCCATATACCCAGGCGGCATAACAGGCACTTAGACTCCAGCATGCTCAATCATGGCAGCACGGCCGCAGCACACAGCCCGGGAAGGGAATGAGCCCAGCTCCAGCCTGGCAACTGCATCAGGAGAGTTTCTGCTCATGGAGGACTGCAGCATGCTGCCTTCCTTGGAACAGGCAGTGCTAGGGACCGGCAGAGCCGCTGCTGCGGCTGGACCAGGCTCCCCCGTCCCACCAAGCCTCCAGACGGAGGGACTGTGGCTGCCCAGCACAGGGGCTGGCGCAGGACAGGCAGGGTACAGAGCCACACCAACGGGCAGCACCGCTGAGGTTGCTGAGGCCTCTCTAGACCCCGGGGGGCTCAGAGGTTTGCAGAGCTGGAGCTGGAGCAGGCAATGCGAGGGGGGCCCTTGCTCCATGTGGCAGCATCACGCAGCGCCGGGCAGCACGGGGCTGTGTCTGTTACCACTCAGCCTTGGCTGTGCCCAGGGGCTGGATAACCCGCAACCCCACTTGCCTTGCCTTTCCCAGCTATGTGAGCTTGCTGGCTACAGGAAAGCCATGTGTTTCGTAGGTGAGACAGAAATCCAGCAGTGGTGACCTTGCCCTCCAGCACAGCCTGTCACCGTCCCGGGGCTGTCAGAAGGCATTTTACTGCTGCATTTCCTTTCCCTTTGCCCAAATGGATCTCCAGGCGACACTTCGGCCGTGCAGCTGAAGCTCAGCCTACTGCTGCTTCCCTCATGACTACAGAAGGTGAAGGAAGGGGTTTGCTGCTTCGAAGCCTCCTCGAGGGCTCTCCGGGATCTGATGCGCACGAGGGGCTCAGCACTGCCGAGGGGGGCTCTGTCCGTCACTGGAACCCGCCGCTGGCCCAGGGCACAGCGCTGCCCAGCGAGGCTCGAGCCGGGCCGTGCCGGGGGTC
>JAOEHX010041512.1:1392-36036 GCA_025448015.1 Bolborhynchus lineola
AGAAAAACTCAATGGATTTAGCAAAGATATTGCCAGACTTCTACAACATGGTTTTTTCATTCTATAGGTTGTTATGAAAGTAAATTCACATGCACACACAGAACCAGGACTTCCAGTGTTTCTTTAAAGTAAATACATGCAGAAAAAACACCACACCCCAAGTTCATCAACAGGACTGGTACATCTTGCAAGCTCTACAAACCAACAAAATCACTGTGCTTTTATTTTGCTTCTCAACCTTCATTTATGGTGGACAAGGTACCAGGGACCCACCCATATGAAGCTGAGGTAGGTCCTCTTTAGAACATATTAGCAGAAATTCCACTTCTGAAAAGAGCACAAATTATTTAAAATATTCAGCTGAGTTTATATTTTATGTATATAGAAATTGCTGCATTATTCATACCTAAGCCTCCAGCTCTGCAGGAGGCTTCAGAAACCTCTTTGTAGCACAGGATTGCAGAGCTTGCAGTAGTTTTGGGGAATTTATAACCAAATGTAAATTCATTTTTAAAAAATGACAAAGAATGTCATTTTCCTTACACTTGAATCTTACTATATTCAACTTCATTAAAAAACTACTGATCATTGATGATTATATTAAGTGCTTCCCCTCTCCACCCCCCAGGGAAGAATTCTTTTCCGCAAAATGACAGCTATTCAGTTCCTAATGTTATTCCCCGAAGAAAGAGTCAGTATCTATGCTGGAAAATGACATGTTAAACTATCAGTCTAAGTTTGTAGTACTCTACCTGTAAATTCACTGTTGTAGTAGACAAATGAGACTCCTTGAGACTGAATTTTCTTCCATTCTATTCTTAAGCTCACACTTTTGGAAAACTTGTGCTTACAACTAAGAATAGCCTCTAGAGGGGCAAAAAAAGAAATAAATAAAATAATGAATAGAGGACTTTAGCATTGTGTTTGGTACACAGTCACACTCCACTAAGTTAATATTCTCTCTTCAAAAGAATTTGAGCAGTCAGTAAGGGCCATATCAACTTCTCAAGGTGATGGCATCAGACCTTCTCCAGATTTACACAAACAGAATTTATTAGTTTTTCCATACTTTGGTGGGCTTAAGATCAAACTTCAGTTTCTGGGAACCATGTTGGATGGGCACAGATTCTGTATGGTTGCCCACATTTTAGGTTCAAATATTTTTATCAGTGAGTGGACCACCATTAAAAAAGGACTCTGATGGTGTAAATGATATTTTATGAATTACCATTCTGAATTCACCATCAGTAGTTTAACTGTTTAAATGTAAACAATGCAAGTGGACAAAATGCTAGTAAGATGGTTAAACATTCTCCTAAGTAATTTGTATATTTAGTTACAATTTCACATCAGTTATTGTAAGGGCATGTGGAAGGTGAGATTCTGCTTCATGAAGGTTTCCCAATCAAGGACCTATTCAATGCAAAAGCAGTAACAAGTAAAAAGGGCTGCAACAAACAAAACCAGACACACAGACATAACAGACAGGGACTAACAGAGATTATGATAAAGACCATCAGTATTTATTGGGATAAACTCAGTATTTCAGTAGTTCCATTCTTTGTGGAAAAAGCATGCTGAAATATACATTCCCCCCCTCCCCCAGTAAATAACTCTTAAGTGAAGGTATTAATATGAATTGCTGGGAGACAACATCAGAGGAAAGAATTTATCCACACTGCTGACTGGCTCCAAATCTATTAATATAGTAAAATTTAGCATTTCCCAGAAACTTCTGTAAAACAATCAAATGCAATATCGACCTTGCCACCTCTAGGCTTCTTCCAACACAGGCCAGAGTATCAAGGATCAAAAGTCTTGATCCTTGATACAATAGTTTTGGCAATGCTTGTCTAGCTTTTCAGGAGGCACTGCTCAAACAGACAGTCAATCTGCATTAACTGGCACCCTCATTTCCAGCACAAGTAAACACAGCTGAAGGGCAATTAAGAGCTACCAACTGATCTACCCACTCACCCTTTAGAGTCTGATTTCCCAGGTCTGTTCTGTAGAGAAGTACAAAGCTTCCAAGGGGCCAGACTGGTAGCCTTGGTGATCTCTCATAGGGGAAAAAAATGTCTAGACAGACTTGAAAGAAAAAGTGAGGCAGGAGGGCATTCTGTGCCAGAAACATGTTACACACGCACTGGCCCCTCCGAAAAAACATGCTGCGCACTCAGGAAGCCTGAGGTTCCTGACTTTAGGTTGAGTGGATGGGTGGAGGCTTCCTGGATCTTAAGATTTGCTAAAGTTTCCTTTCAATTTTGTTTTTTTTTTATCCTTTTAACAAAGAAAAGACAATAATTCAAGCTCAGCTTGCTCTTGCAACTGACCTTGTGACAGTTGGCTGGTCTCATGAGCTAGTCTGTATTAGCTGACATAAAGGCAGCTCTGCTGAACAGTTCTCAGCTGAACAAGTCATCTCTGTCTTGAATGAGTTGCCCCTTTCTTGCATACCACATTTTTTTGTTTCAGGAAAAGCCAGCCTTGATGTTCTCCCACTAATCTTATACAGAGAAGGGGAATGGCATGGAAGAAAGGGAGAACACACAGACACGACAAAACATAATAAAACCCTCCTTATAGTTCCCCTCTACTACTCACCCCATACTAACAGAGTCAGCAAGAGGTGTTTCTAGAACAGGTCTACTTGACTTGCATTGTGGTAGGCCCACAGGATGCTGTGCATTAGTACAGGCTCTGACAGACCTGGAAAAGCCATCTGGGATCTTGGATCGGTCTGGGTAACGTTGAATTTGGATTTACATCTAGTCTGAAGGCTATCATTTAGTTATAGAATAATAGGATGTCTCAGGTTGGACGGGACCCATAGGGATTGCTGAGTCCAACTCTCTGCTCCTTGCAAGAATACTTAAAACTAAACTATATGGTTAACAGTGTTGTCCAGATGCTCCTTGAACTCTGACAGGCTTAGTGCTGTGACCACTTCCCTGGGGAGCCTGTTCCAGTGACCAATCACCCTCCTCTACAAGAACAGGAGTTATAGAAGAAAAGAAAAATGCATTTCAGATCAGTTGTACCCAACTGAATACCTCTGTCTAGCAGTCCCCACCATTCTCTTAGTGCTGCTACAGAAAAAGAACCTGGCAGGGCACCTGACCTATGTTAAACTGATCTCACTTAACCATAAAAAGAGTGGAAGAACAAAATGCAAGCTATAAATCAAAAGACAGAACCTAATCAAGCTTTAGTATTACCTGAAGAGCTTCTCCCTCTTACCTGTCCTGAGCATTAAATGTATTAAATTTTACTCCCCCAAAAGTGACAAGAATACTTGACAGAAGCCCAGCTGACAGCTTCAGATACCTCCAAAATACTTGATCATTACCTCAGAACAGAAGAATGAAGCCTAAATCTCAGCAAACAGTTCTTTCAAGTCTCAAATTTCCATCTCCCTCCATTCCAACCAAATGTAAAAAACCAATGAAACAAGAACCCCCCTCACAACCCACAAACCTCACACACTGTTAGGATCCCTTTCTCACCTACCTAGAAAACATCAGGTTTTCCTCCCTGCCTCCTTAACTTCTCTAGAACATTATTTGAAGTAATTTTTCATATGAAATACATAAATATGTAAATAGCCACTATAGTTACTGAAAATTAACTGACTTACCATTTTTCTCTCTCTAATGCCTCACTTCTCTGTCATGCAAGATAATTAGTGCTTTTCCTTTCTATCAGTTCCCATCATTTTGGGTGCAATGAAACCAGGCAGAAGTTAGAGTGATTGATAAAGGACTGATAAACAAGTCATAGAATAGATAAGTTTGAAAAGGTCCTCTAGGGAGCATCTAGCCCAATCCCACATCAAGTAGGAGAAAATCGGACAAGTCCAAGTCAATGCACAGTCAATGCAGATTGTAAGAGCTGGCCCTCTCCGGAAAAAGAAAGACAATCTTAACAGCTGCACAGCTTCTGTACACATAGTTTGCATGTACTGTATTTATACTAAAAATATTCACAGCAATGTCCATACTGTACCCTTGAACTCCTCTGCTTTTACATTTTTGTTATCTGTTTCAATGGAAATTCCAGACGCTTTATAATCTGCAAAAAGACAAAAAAAGACAGAGTTCAGCAATAAGTACTTGTAATTTCATATGTGCATCAGCAGCTACAAACAGTAATTTCAAGACATCCTTACGCTGGGCAGATTAGATACTGTCTGCTAAAGAAAGCATGGGGCTAAGAGCTAGACCAGGGCTAGGCGTGTGGGTGGCCTTGAACAATTCATCTTTTCTTCTCCATGCCTTGGCACCTGTAAAAAAATAGTAATATTTCTCTCTTACAGTAGCATGACAACATTTACATGTGAGAAGTTCTATATGAACAGTAGTCATTGTTTCATACTGGGGTAATGTCTCAGTCTGTTTCTAATGGGGAAGACCTGCATTAATTCATAAGTGTATTTTCCATTGTACCCCTGTTACAAAGCAGATGTTTACTGAAGAATACCGTATACAGCTCCTACAGCATAAAATGTGCTCGGTGACTGGCAGTTACCTCATTCTTGTTCAAATGAGATGGAAAACTTTAGTCAATATTTCTACAGTTTTACATCAAAGAAAAAAAAAAAACCACCACCCCAAAACCTCTATACATTTTTGGATCTCTCTTGTATCAACAAGATCTCTCTTCTATCAACAACACCAGAACTCCAGAGAACATGTGAAATAACCACTAGCCCTACATCAAACCCCACCCAGCTACCTACTTCCCCTACTGGATCTCACTACACACCCTCTCTTAAGAGCTGCTCTCTTCCCAGGAAAGGGCTCCACTTCATTCCCTCATGATTCGGAAGCATTCTTGCAAAGCCCAAGAGTCAGCCAGTTATTCCATGACAGGCTGCAAATCTACCAAGTGCTTAAGAACAACTAAATACAGTTCCTGACACAGGTTTACATTAACTTTTTTTCCTCCTAAAAAGCACCTTTCTGAGGTGAAAAGCTTTTCATCCAACAGTACCCCCAATTCCTTCTCAGCAGGGCTGATCTCAATCCCTTCCATCCCCCACCCTGTACTGATAATGGGGATTGTCCTGATCCAGCCGCAGGACCTTGCACTTGGCCTTGTTGAACCTCATGAAGTTCTCATAGACCCACTTCTCAAGCTTGTCTAGGACCCTCTGGAGGGCACCCAGTCCCCCAGGCATCTCAATTGCACCACTCAGCTTGGTGTCATCTGTGAACTTGCTGAGGGTGCACTTGATATCACTGTCCCTGTCACTTGTGAAGATACTAAACTGTACTGATCTCATGCACTATCATGGTTTTCTTCTCAATTAAGATCATTCCTTATTGTTCAAATCTGGCACTGCAGAGGGAATTCTCCATCCAAGAAAAAACAAAACTAAATCAACCACAGATTGCAGTTCTATCAGTATCTACAGCCATTGCCTTTGTGAATGATGGAGAAAGAATTAGAATAGGTATTTGAGTCCCCGGCACTGTAGCAAAAGTTCAGTTACTTATTCACTGTATCCTGGTGTGGTGGGTTGACCTTGGCCAGCTGCTGCACACCCACCCAGCCACTTCCTCACTCCCCCTTCTCAGCATGAGAGGGGAGAAAAAAATTTTGAAGTTCATAGTTCAAAAGAAGGCAGGAGATGGCTTAGAAGTTACCACCAATCCCAAGCCAGACTCAGCTCAGAGAAAATGAATTAGTTCTATCTCCAGTTAAAATCAGCAGAGGTTCTGTAGTCAGTCTGTAACAGCTCCTCTGATGCTCCTTCCTCTGCACATTTTTCCCCTTCTCTCCATGGGCTGCAATTACTGTCAGAAGCTTGCTCCAACATGGATCCTCCATGCACTTCAGGCTCCTTCAAACCATATCCACTTGCTCCAGCATGGTCCTCCACAGGCTGCAGAGCAATATCTGCTCCACCATAGTTTCTCCACGGGCTGCAGAGGGTCCTCTTTCTCTCACCTTGGTGCTCTCAGGGCTGTTTCTGATGCTTTTCCCTTCCCATTCAGGCAGGACTTTTCCATTCCTCCACCAGGTGCTGCCATCACAGCTGCAGGACTCAGCCGTGACCTGCTGTGGGTCCATTGGATCCAGCTGCTCCTCACAGAGGCCTCTGCAGCCCCTGGCAGCCCCTGACAGCCCTGGGCGCCTACACCCCATATCCCTGTATTAATCTGCAGAGTTGCAACTTGCTACTTATCTCACCATCCCCTTCCAAATATATGTCCAACATCTCGTTTCCAAGAGAATACAGCTTCACACCTGGCAATGTAAAGTGAATTCTTCTACACACACATTACCAAAAGATCAAAATTAGTGTGTAACTCTCCTGTCCTTCGTATGTTTTAATGTTATCATCACCTTTGTGATACCCCAAAATAGTTACCGCTTAAGTTTGATATGAAAATAAAAAGGAAGTGAAGACGACAATTCCAGCAATGCCATTTACATAGCCTTGGAATACTGAAATAGCAAAAAAAATTTGCATTACAAATAGTGCTCGGAAATTCTTTCCACCCCATCAAGAAAGGAAACTTTCCTGTTGGACTTTAGAAATAAAGAAAATACACAAAATGACCCCCAACACACATCCTGTTGAATCCAGAGGATGGGGAGCCTCTTTCTCCAGCATCTCCCAAAGTGACTATTAGTCTTGGATGTCCACTCAGAGCCCATCTCCTTGGTTTTGTCTAGAATAAAGCCTGAAGTCATTAAGTCATCCTTTTTACCTATTAAACCCTTTTTAGATTTATAGAAAAAAAAAATTATCTTTTGACTTTTACCAAACGACGTTTTTTTCTAGAATAACACCACCACATATCCTATAGGCAATAGATAACTAACCATGTTTATTAATTGAAAGAACATCTTCTTCCATGTCTTCATAAAGAGAAGAAGCCTTTTGTTCTGAGGCTCTGTGAACAGTTAATAGTTAAGAACCACTTCTAGGACTCTAGGATGTGGGTAAAGTAATTTATAAATTACTGGCACATCAGCCTTTGCTGGCTGAGCACAAACTTCTCAAACACATGCAGTTCACCACTGTATTACATTCACAGTTTCATGGGCCTGGAAACTTTTCTCCTCCTCTAATACAGATGTCACACAGCTCACTGTTATGGTGTAAGTATTCATAAGCTAGAAGCCACATAAAGTACATTTTATGACTTCTGGGGCAGGACCATGGTACTGACTCTGCTCTATCAAAATCATCACAACATTACCCTGTGTGCTTTATACTGGGAGCTTGCAATTGCACAAAGTCTCCATATTTCCCCTTGCATCAAGGGATTTATAGAATATATGCAGATCCTATTATACAACATAGTAAGTGCAAAATAGTTCAACATTCACACATCCCTCCTCCCCACACACACAAGCCACAAATATACATGACCCTTTTCAAGAGGCAGTAGAGTCCAGAACAGTAACTTAAGCTGGTGCAGAGAGAGCTGACCAAATTAAAACCATTGGATATTCGGATCAAGCAGAAAGACAGAAGAGCTCCTTTAAGCTAGAGCATCTCTTCCTTAAAAATGATATTTTGAGAAATGTCTCTGCCAACTACTCTGAATCCAAGATTTAAACATTGGGTTTCAATTCAGCATAAAAAGGGCAAGAGTGAGAAGATGACATATTACTGTACCAATGAACTTCTCTTTTTTAATAATATACTTTTATACAGATCAAAAAAAAACCCCTATGATGTGTCAGCAACTTTTTTTGTTCAGAAGCAAACCCCAGAAATACACACTTTCCATTTGATAATCATTCACACAGCTGTAAAATGATACTACTAGCTGGAGGAATCATTAAGGAAAAACATATTAGTCAAGCCAAATCAAAGGAAATAGTTTGCCTGGAGGAAATTACATGAGAACAGAATCAAAACAAAGTTATAAGTACAAGAGAAGAAGCCAGCTTGCAGTATTTGTTTTGCCAAGTTCTAAATAGCAGGTGGCCTATAGCAAGGCTCAACAGAGGACTTCAGAGGATAGTGCAGGTTTAGGAAGTTGGATATCCCAAGAATAAAGCAGTAATTAAGCCAGTTCTCTTTCTGAAATGCTTGAAAGGAAATAGGAAAGAAGGCATCTGTTTGGTGTTAGCATCTTTCACACACCTGACCACCTCAGGATAAGCCATCAACAACATGCCTAGATACTGATGCAGGCTTCTCAGCTGCATCTATTACCCTGAGGTACACAAACAGCACAGAATTTTGTCACAATCACACAACTCAGATTCTTCTTGGTAGTACAAGATGCAGTTGCTACAACTGAAAGGCTACCAACCCTGCTCATGATGGTGTTGGCAGGCTAGACTATGTTAACTTAGACACTTAAAAATAGTCAGCCATGGCTCAGACCCACCACTCTTCACAGCCATGCTATTGTAAGCAGTAAGTGTCTAAGCAGACTTCATCTTCCATCAGTTCTGCCTGGTGAATGCTAACCTCCAGCAAACACACGGGAGAGAGATCAGTATTCATGCTCTGCAGGGGTCTCCTGTGTTGGCAAGAGTCCTTAAGCCATCTCCAAAACCATCGATTTAAGCACCAAATGTAGCCTAAACCAACTGGAATAACCCAGCTTTATTAAGTAAACAACATAAGTATGTTATTAAAACTACAAATTTTGGACAAGGACTAGAAGAAGTTATACCACATCATGGGGGAAAAAAGAATTAAGAAGCTCAACTTCAGTCTTTCAGTTATCTTGGGTTACTTAATTTCTTGAATCTTAAATAATAATTATAGAACAGGATTTACAATTCACAAAAATCCCCAGCCCTGTATACCTTCAGCCACAGAAAACAAAGGAGTAAACTGAAGGGGGGGGGTCCACAGGGTGGGAAAAATCATCCCATCTAATGCCACATGAGAACAAGTTTGTATTTTAACCAGTGTGGTGTGACTGCATAAAGGACAGTAACTTGAGAGAGGGCACATTTTCTGGCTGAGCAGCTTAAAGGGATCTAAAAGACAAAGGAACTTAAAGAGCTTCTTAGCCACCCCTTTACTTAGGTAGTAGCTGTCAGCAGTGCTTCTCTTGTGCTTTGGAAACTGCTAGAATAAATTACAGCAAGTTCTAGCCATTCAGACCCCAGAGCTGCTGCAACTTTCAGACCAGTGGTAACACACACATACAGCTCTTCAGAGTAGCTTAATGTACTGTGAAATACGTGGCATGATTTTCAACACTCCTACTGGCTAATTAGGACATAGACCTTGCAGATGTCTTTAATCAAGGAAGAAAACCTAGGGGTCCTACACTATGTACAAATGTGCTATCCCTACATCAGTGGAAATCAAGGGAAGTTTTTCTAGCAACTCGAAGAAACTGCTTTCAACAAAGAAGTTCCCTTTACAGTCCTTAAAACTATAAGGAAAATGGTTCCTCGATACAAGCAGATGCAGCGCTGATTTTCTCACACTACAGATAAGTTCTAGTGTATCTGCACTAGTAGTGTTTCAAGCATCAGGGGAAATAAATGGCTAATTATTGTATTCATTAGACAGTACTCAAAATGCAGTATCTTGGTCTTGACTCTTGAGAATGAGAGATACAGCTGAAGCAGCAGGCTTTTAGGCACTCAGAAGGTTCAAAGAATACAAGGAATAAAAACTCACTAGTAGGGTAGTACAGTGTAACCTTTTCGTTGCAGGCAATGCCTTTTCCATAAGAAGATTTATTAACAACCTCATTAAAAGCCTTGTAATGCACCACAATTTGTATGCACAGATATCTGATAGCTTTCCCTACCCTTCAATTATACAAGCCCCCTCCTAACTCCTAACATTTTTTTCAATTTGTGGAGAAAAGGACCAAGTTGTTTGGAGCAAGGAAAGAGCAGGGCGGTGGGAGAAAAGAGCCAAATACAATATTTGGTTTGGCTTCTCCCTTGGAAGGACAGCTATTACAGAATCAAAATTCCATCTCTACAGCTGATTATCTGACACACACAAAACCCCTCACCTTCCCCTCACCTCCAGTGAAACCAAAGGCATTTCCCCAAAACCCAAAGGCGTTCTCCCCCTTCCAGCCCTGGCTCACAGCCATTGCACAACGGACTAACCCTCCATTCCATTTGCTCTCTTGAGCAGAGTTATACATTTGAAGCTGATAAGGCCAGCATCCAGATGTTAGGTCAGTTAGATATCTAAGACATACATTGTCTTATATAGCTATTAAAGATATATAAGTCTTGCTGGGAAATCAGCAGATACTCTCTTCACCTTTCTTCTTTTTTATCAAAATATCTCAGATTAAGAACAAAAGCAGTTAAATTAAAAGAAAGAAAAAAAGAAAATTATCTACAGATACTCAAGAAAGCAATCAAGTTTTAAGGTATCCTGCCTGCAGAACCTCTATTGTGATAAAGCAAGGTTCAACCTAAAGCATACTTTAGGGTGGTTCCTCTAAACAAAAGGACCTGACAAGTAGTAGGTTGTTTCAGAAAAACAAGCAAACTAACAAAAACCCTCAAAACTTGGACTAAAATGACAGAGCTTAAATGAACAAGCTGCTCAGGTTCAAATAGTTTTTCTCTACTGCAACAATAGACTCCTTGGCAACTGGGCAAAATCTCTGTAGCACTGTTTTCCCTCCCTTTTCCCACTCAAAAAAGGTGGCTAGGAATTTGAACACAGCTGGAAAGCTAAACAGCAACTGTGTGTGGATTTACTACCTATTACATATCCAGAAGTCTAGAGCCTAATACAAAAAAAAGTACTATTTTACTTAGATGTAGCATAAAAGTAAAAACAGTCCTTCACTCTCTTCTGTTACAGAAAGTAGGGTTTAATTTGCTTTGGTAACTCTGTCTTCATAATGGAACACACTTGAGAAACAGAATGCAGAACTATGTTGTCATCCCAGCAGGAGTTTTTAAATACGGGAAAAGAAGCTTACCCTGAAAGTAAAAAAGAGCAGGATTTTTACCTGTATTTAAAGCTGGCATTGGATGATCTGAAGAGCTTGCAGTCTCACAAAGGAAAGAAGTTTTTGTTTCAAATGCCTCAACTACAGAGCAGACTAGCAAAGAGGTTTTCATTTATAATGCCAACATAAGAACGAGTTAATCCTCTGCTTTGTGCGCACTGTTTAGTGCAATGTGGAGGGCCAGTACACCAGTGGATGGTGCCTTTATTTTTAACTTTCAAGGTAAGCAAAAAGAAAATAATCTTGAAAGTAATAAGAGACTGAAGTTTTCAGAGCCAATTATCTAAAGTTACCAGTAGTAGTCCTAAGAGTTCAAGATCATGCTAATAATTCATTTCAGAGCACAGCCCCAAGGACAGTCAGCCCTGGAAACTCAAACCTGGAAGAGCCTGTAGAGGAGAAAGTAGGAAATGAAAATTAAGTGGCATGAAACAAGAATGGAAGAGATTATTTAGGTCAGCCTTTCTAAAGGAACTGAACTCAAAGCACAACAATTCCACATAAACAGAAAGCCTCCTAAGCACTTTCAGCAGTCCCAACGCTGAAAGATTACTGCATGAGATGGTGTGGGAAATTCAGGGAGGGAGGAGAACATATATATAAATAATTATAAAATTTTAAAACACAGGTTTTGCTTCCTCTTTTTCTAGTCGCACAGAAGAGGGAAATGGTTTGAATGCACAGCTTGCATTCAAATGCAGCATGGAGTTTATTCCAACAGAGAGACAATCCAGAAAGCATATGCCATTAACCAAACAAATATTTATAGATTACAGTTTTACAAGACTCAAACCTCTGCTACTCTTCTTGTCTCCATGGCAATTCAGAGGGAGCTTCTGAAAATGGGGGATGGGGTTTTAAAATAGTTGGGGCTTTCACAAAAAAAAGCCATTTTCCATCCCTCTCCCAGTCGTGCCCAACACCAGTTTCCACAGCAACTCATTAGTGGCTGCAAACTGCTTGCAGCGACAGTGCAAGCCTATAGCTACTTCAGCTGCTGCTCATTTTAAGATACATCAGAATGATGATGTCTAGTACCATCATATTTCCAAAGACCAAAAGTATAGGCTATGGGAGAAGTCCCTTGTACACCACTGCCCTGCCTGCCTCATACCACACACTGCAGCAGTGATCTGAACAGATTTCCATTTGCATTACTAGGTGTAACCATTCAGCAAAACACCGGTCTGTGCAAACATGTAGGGAAATTATGGAACTATTAAATTTACAATGCTAGGTACCCAGTGCAAACTGTCATGTTCCCCTGAACAACAGGCAATAGTACTAGACTGATTCATATTAACCATAAAATCAGCCCTGAAACAGTTGGGAAACTAGAAGAAACATGACACACACACCCCAAAACCCATACAAATATTCTGGCCCACAATTCAAGATAAAGAACTCTGAAATCTCCTATAAGTGACTTTTGCTGTAACTGCCAATCAATTTTAAAAGGATAAACACTTTCAAGAACTCATGTCATTTTTATACCTACAGATACACACATTGCTTACAAAAAAAATCCCCTGAAAACAGACTTAGTTTACTTTCCTACCGAGTTAACCAGCATTAGCCACAGTTCTAGTAAACACCATATGAAACTGGAGCCCCTGCTCATTCAGAACCAGTGAAGTCATTCATTCACTGAAGGATCATATTTCCAGATGCTAGGAAGAACATCAAGATGCTACAATTTAAAAATGCTTTTAAGTAACTACATCGTTATAGTGAAGGAATGTCTCTTCTCATTGTTAGTCTTACCCATTTAAGCTGGAACCCAATTGCCTGTGCATCCTCAACCCCTTCTCAAGTTCATAGCAGTTTTTCCCCAGTAGGTTTTCTCAACCCTTTTTGATTAATCTAAGCATTTACAAAGCACTTTCACTGCAGAGAATGAGTATGTATTAAATTCTGGCTTCTAAATGTATAGGAGTAGCTAACTAACCAGAACTGTGCATGGCAAACAGATCCCAAGTAGCAGGTAAGATAGGTAATTTGGCCAGCTGCACCTGAATGTCTCATTTTCAGCAAAGTGTAATAATCAAAGCTATGCAAGTCAGCATTTTCACCTTATGTCCCCTACTGAAGGGGGTGACACCTATGAAATACCTCAGAAGTTCTCTCTCAAGGAGGTGTTGACCTAGGATACACCTCTATACTAACATTCAAAGGGTGTAAGAAACTGAGTTTTTTTAAAAATGGCATTACACAGGGTTTCTCCCATTTGATTTTTGCTGCCTGTGGGCCATGCTGTGACTTCATTCCAGCTAACATGTCCATGAAAAAAAGTCAGTCTTTCCAAAACCAGTAGGATTCTCTTTAAATACAAATATTCAGCAAAAGCCTTGTGCAATGCTTTGTGAATTTGGGGTTACTGAGGAGATGTTTTCAATAGCTGGGCGTGTTTTCACTTGAGAAAATTTCACCCAAACCTTGAATTTTAGGACTGCATCCTATGAGTGGTAAGCAGCACTAAAGTTCACTTTCCAACATTTTTCCTCCAGACTACAAACCAGATTATTTGCTAATATGAGATGAAAACATGAGGTCCACGTCTCTCCTGGCCGAAAGAATTTGGTGACTCTTTCCTAATAATCTAAATACAATTGCCAAATTAGCTCATCTTGTTTTCATTCACACATGATCTCTTACACTGCCAAGTTTGCTCAATAGTCTCTTCCTGCCAGAAGTAGTTAACAGTCATGTTTAATGACTATTACTTTTAATCAACATTGTAGTTTACAGTGCAAATGCATATATTTAGCCTTAATTCTACAGGCCTTTAACAGATAAGTTAGTTCTTTAATATCAACCTTTATAGAAGCACCTTGCAGGACATTGTAACAAGACTGAAGTCAGTCCTTCAATTCAATTCAATTAGGCAAGAAGACCTAGAACAAACAGATGATGTTTGGCATGCTTAAAAGAGAAGGGTAATTAGAAGAAATCCTCCAGAAGGTAGAGCTAAGAACAATAGGTCAGTATAGTAGATGCCAAGTTTTCCTCTAGAGGGATGAAGAGGATAAAAACAAACAAGAAAACCAACCAACCAACAAAAACCACAGAAAACCCGCTGAAAAAGCCCCCCAAACCAACAAACCACTACAGTCTTCATCACATTAAAAGGTACACAAGCAAAATAGCATATGGGCATTCAGATTAGAAAACATGAGACGAACGACTCTGGGAAGTTACACAGGAAACAGGAATAAACATAGAGTAACTCTGTGCTTTATTTATTTTTAAACCAAGCATAAATGTTAACTTGGCAATCATCACAGCTTTTCAACAGAAGAGATGTGTTAGAAGGCACATCCTTGAGAATATTTGAGTAAGGTTCAGAAATCACACTGCTGCTTTGCGTCAGAAGAAGGGAAATCTCAGTATGGGAGCTAGTATTCACAATTCACTGGTTTTCTGCTCCATGTAATTTCATGAACTTGTCTGCAGGTGCTTAAACTAAGAAAGTAGCAGCTGCTTCACTGTCACAAAAATGAAACAAAAAAAGATGTCAGCAATTCTGTTTTGCTGTAAAAAAAAAAAAATAATTCAGGAGACAGAATGAGTTGTAAGGAAGACAAATAATCTTGTCAGAATGAGTCAATCTAGTCACAGGTCAGAGACAGAAGTAGTACCAGGAACACGTAGAGCTGGGAATCTTGTAATTAAGTTCTTTTTAAAACCATTAGAATTGTTTGTTTGTTGTTTTTTAGAATAAGCTGTAAGTGATTAAGGATTGAGCCCCCTGAGTCACTACCTTCCCAAGCATAGCTTAGTGCTTAAAAGTCTGGTGGTCAAAATGGCTATATCTGAAATCCTCCAGAATCCAAGTGGTTAAATGGCTAAATCTGGAATGTAGAGCACACACACGATATATCATCAAAACCCACGTTACATTTCTAGTGTACTTACTACAGTCAATAGACCAACACATTTCATGAAATAATGACTCCCAGATAGGCATATATGCTGCTTTAAACTACTGTATTGCCATCTGCTTTGCCTGCTTCTGCACCTATTCCATTTATAACAAACTGTTCATGAGATATTGATGTTCAAGAAACTATTATTGAATAAACTGAATTTTCTTTAAAAACAAGACTAAAAAAATGCCACTGTGAAGGTGCTTGTGCTCCTTCAACTCAGGTCAGCTAATTTCCATTTAAGGATCTCCTTTTGAGAAAGAAATTTGAAGAACATGACAAGGACTACACTGGCAAGCAGGTTACACAGGCAGACACATTGGTGTAATCACATGGAACACAAACACACAATAAGGTCTCCAGAGTTCATCTCTGGATTCGCAGAGCAATATGTTTCAGTCAGATGATGATCTGGGCAAGTTTACATATTTATTCCCACTGTTGTTGCAGGGTTGAGGCTCTTGCTGTTGGACTTTTCGGTACAGAGTTGGCATCAGAGCTATGAGTGGTTAAGAAATCAAGAAAGGATTAAAAAAATAGTTCAATGAAGTTAAAACCAGTTGTATTCAGTTTAATCAAATGCTAGTCTGATTCTAAATACTTATTACCAGCTTTCCAAAGCACAGTATAAACCAATATATCTGTTTATATATATATAAAATATATAATATATATCTGTTATGTAGATACTCCCTCTCTCTTACATTTTCTGATGCTGTACTGCAATACTGAGATACTGATTTTCCCCTCAGGATCCTTTCAAGTGGTTATGACATTATTGTGTATCAGTGAATCACATTATACCAGGGAGGACCACTGTGCTGGTAAACAGAAGGCATAAGCAGCATTCACTGTAAGATACAAAGAATACTCAAATACTCACTAAATCATAGAATATTTAGGACTGGAAAGGACCTTAAGATCATCTAGTTCCAACCCCTCTGCCATGGCCAGGGACACCTCACACTAAACCATGCCACCCAAGGCTCTGTCCAACCCAGCCTTGAACACTGCCAGCAATGGAGGAATCACAGCTTCCCTGGGCAGCCTATTCTAGAGCCCCTCACTGTAAAGAACCTCCTCCTTGTATCTGATTTAAACTTCCCCTGTTTAAGTTTATACCCGTTACCCCTTGTTCTATCACTACAGCCCCTAACAAAGAGTCCCTCCCCAGCATCCTTATAGGCCCCCTTCAGATACTGGAAGGCTGCTATGAGGTCCAAACATTTACCTTTCACATAAAAATATTTACTGAAATTCAAATGAAAAGCTACTAAATCTCCTTAGAGGGTAAACATCTTTCCTGCACAAATTCTTCCAACACCTAAGCATTGCTATTAATGATCTTTTAATTGGACTTCATGTAGACATTAGAGGAGAAAGAAAAGAAAAAAAATAGAGATACACCCTTTCCCCATATTTTAAGGAGAATCCTGTGATACCTGTTTGTTCTTTAAAAAAAGAGCAGGCAGGGTGAGCAGGGACAGAAAAAAAACCAGCCAGCAAACCAGTAACATGCAACAAAAGAACTGAACCCAGAAAAACTTATCATGTGTTTTTGTTTAGGAACAGTGCTAAACAGATACCAGTGATGTCTTCCTTTGATATTCTACTACTTTGGTTTCAGAGATAATAGTCCTCTATTTAACTATTCCCACATTTATGAGTTGCAAACATCTGAAACAAGCTGGATTTAGTGAAGTGTAAGTTACTGATTAGCTATAAGTCTCGAGCAAGGAAATATATGCTTTTATCTGTTAGAAATTATTAAAGTTTATAACCTTTTCCAAATCTTGACATATAACATCTGAATTGGCAAGACATTACATTAAACTTTGTTTAATTCAGCAGGAGCAACATTTAAGGAGTCTTCAGTCATGTCACATAAAGTATATATTTCTGTTTAGAATTAAACTGTACACCTTAGGAGTTAACTTGATAACAAACATACCTTTCATACAGCATGGGTCAGCTAAATGCTTTATTCTCAACGGTGCCTCATTTTACCCAATCTAAATTTTAGGTGTTCAGGCTCTCGAGCATGCTCAACACATTAACACCAGTCAATTAGACCAAATAGAGCTCTGTAGCATGAAAACAGCAGCTCGGAGCACCCTGGCTGATGCCACTGAGCAGTGCCTCAAGCCAAAGCTGCTTGGGCTCCCAGCCAGCAGCCCTCCATGGGTCTTGGCACACCAAAGCTGTCTGTTGCTTCTCATCCCCAGCCTCTGCGCCTTCTCAGATTCTTCTGTATTTAGGCAGGGAAGTAACCTCCCGAAATAAAGGAGGACAGCCCTTCATTATTAATGACATGGGACAGCTTGCTTGAATCTCAATTTCAGAAGTGCTCACCAGCAGCAGCTTGAAAGGTGTCAAAGCTGCAAAGCCCTGCCACACTCCCCAAAATCCCAGTCAGTTGGTACAAGCACACATAGATCAAGAGCCACAAACAATAAGCCAGGAGTTCAAGGGAGAGTTTCTCACCTTTGTTGCTGACTAGCTTAAAGACTGGAGAAGGGGTAGAAAATCTGTTAGGTGGCTCAGTACTCACAGGGCAAAGAATTTACTTTTTAAGACCATTTTGTAGAAACAGAAAGGGTGCTGGAGCGCAAAAGCTACCCACAAAGTTCAGAAAACACACCTACTACCGATATCATTCTACATCTATCATGCTACAGATATCATTCCAGATGATGTGCTTTTACCAATTTTTGCCAGTACAGCTACCAGAAGGCTTCAGTTATGAACCAGGGCCTCCCAGCAGTAAGCACTGTCTATACGTTTAGGTGGTAAACTGCTGACTAACTCACATAATATGTATTCAAACTTTGGTTTTCTGCATGTAGTTCTTCCATATGTTTACAAGCGTGCCAAGCCCAAGCACTTCTCCAACTCTACTTCAGCTCTAGCCAACATACACAAATACTTAAGTAACTACCCCCAAGAACTACCCTCAATTCCTACTGGATGCTTTCTGCAGACTAAGATACAATACTCAATTATTATGGTTTCTTTATTATATTAATTTGAGCAAAAGTCACGTCTCAAGAATGCATGTTCCATCATTATTTCCAAGTACTATGCTAACAGTCTGTGAATGGCAAATATAGCCTCAATTGTGAACATTATCTGGTATCAAAACAACCATATCACTTTCCATTCAGATAATATGTTTTGTTTCCCTTTGAGTCTGATGCAGTGGTTTGGACTGGCTTGAGAAATTAAGGGTTGAACATGCTCTCAAGAAGTTAAGAAGTTAATCTGAACAAAACCTATGTAAAGCTATGAAACTTCACACCTGTAGGGACTGCTCTTTCCAGCTCAACTCCTACCATGTCTCATATGTTTAAAAACATGGCCAGGATCAAGCTGTAGCTATTTCAATGAAAGTTTAATCTTCCCAACTCTTACTGGAAATTCCTAAGTTTTGAGCTTGTAAAAAGTGTGCATTCAAAAAGGCTCATCACCAGATTTTTCTATCATGTTTTTCCCTGCTAATAATCCTTAAGAGAAACTGGATGCCTGCTTTAATTCCTACTAACCAGGAGAGGCTACAGATTCCCTAGTTGTTCAGCTAGCACTACTGTATTACATGCTATTGTTCAGGAATGGCAATTTTCCTCTTCTTCCTTCTCCAAAAGCTCCATCAGCTCCCAGTGTACGCCAGAAACCGACAAGTGAACAGGAGCAGATGTTCAGCTGCCAAGCTCACCTTCTGCCTGATTTAAGAAATTTTTTATAAGCACCTGAGTGCTATGATACGCTGTGAGCATAGAGGTGACATAACTCATTGGTGCCCTCTGGAAAAAGTGGCTTTGGAAACACAGGTGAGCACTGGCAACCATCCAAATGCTTCTCCAGCCTTATTTGCTGTCTCATTCTTTGAAATACATATTCATTCCCCTAAAATACCACAGCATTTAGATGAGGAAACAAATAATTTGTCTTGATAACAAGATGCCATAATATTTGCTTTAAGCTTCCTGCGATGGAATTATAGCACAATCACATACAGCACTTGGAGGAAGATGAGATAGACTCTTTCTTTAGAAATGTTTTGCTAAAACAGTTAGCTCTTCGAAAAGTACTCCAGATGGCAAAAGACATACCAGAAAGTAAACTGAAACAAAGCTATCTTTACAAAATTGAAGGGGGAGTGGGGAAGATAACCAAAACACAACTAATTACTGGTAAATTAATTGCCTTTCAGCTTCCACATAACATTTCCCTGTTTCCATTTTCCATTAAAGGGCTCACCCCATTGTAATTTAGCCAGTAAACTAGAAAGTAAACTTGTAAGCTACCTATTTTCCCCACCTATATGCAATAGTGCCACAAAGTTATCACAGTGGAAGAAAAAAAAAAAAAAAAAAAAGACCACAACCAGCAACCAACCTCTTTTTTAATTTTCTTTTTCAGCAAGATCACACCTGATTGACAGCCCACCAACTTACAATAGTGATTATAATTACAAAAACTGGGAAGCTTATTCCAACCTTTCCTATTACACAAGAAGCCTTCCACCAGTAGGACTTGACTGTCCAACACCAATGGGTGTGAAAGGTAAGGAATAAATCAAATGCATGATGTTCACTTCTAGGATTTTCTATTTATCTTATCTTGGAAAATACCATGAGACCTGCTTATCTATAGCCTTTTTTCTGTGTAGGTTACTGTAAGAATAGCCACTGGTTTGGATACATTGTGTGAAGATGTAAAAGATAACAATGCTGGCTCTCATGAGTTAGATGTTAAAACTCAGGAATTTAAAAGTTTCAAACAAAACCAAGAAAGTAATCGTAGAGAAGCAGATAATTCTCCTTATTTTAATGCTGCTATCCCTTGATAACATATTGAAAATTTTAAGCCCTTTTGTTAGGAACAAATTAAGTATTACATAAACATATTTGTCTGGAATATTTCACTATTTCTTGCAGGTAAGAAAGAGCTCCCAGATTCAAAGCTGATTGTAGAAAAGTTTTTGCTGAGGAAAAAATTTATTCCTGACCCACAAGGCACAAATGTGATGTTCACATTCTTTGCCCAACACTTCACTCATCAGTTCTTCAAGACAGACCACAAGAAAGGACCTGGCTTCACCAAAGCTCTTGGCCATGGGGTATGATCATAGCTCTGTACCTTGAACAGAACACTTAGTGTTATAGCTGCTCAGTAGCAATAAAGATCTATCTTGCAGGTTGTCAGGGTACACAAACACCAGTGCACGTACTGTGCAGCACTGTTTGCCAGAATCTAGTGGCTTTATCCCCTCTGTAATTTCTGCTTAGGCAAAATTCCAGCATTTGGTAGCATCTCTTCCTGGGTCAGAACCACTTATGTAAAGCACATGGTTCTGGTTCAAATATATGCATATTGATTTCTGACTTTTTTTTATTTTTCCCAAGAATCTGCTATCGCCTAATTCATGTTAGATCTAGTGAGTATCTAGAACTTCTCGGTTGCAAACAGCTGTACCCAGCACTGTAAAGTATGTTGTCTGCTGCTAATCCAAGAGACTTAGTTTAAAAAGAACTTCAAAAGCAGACTTGGTTTAAGATCTTTATCTATAAAACAGGCAGCCTTTGTCCAAAGAGGTCTTCAATATAAGCAATATGGGTGTCTAAAAAAAGGCAATAAAGTATGTGTGTATATAAAGACCTTTCTGCATAATAGAAAGCTGCCGACACTTTAAACGAGTCATTTTTAAATTGCCAGTCAGTTTAAAACCTTGCTGTTATGCAGAGATGGCTGTAGTTGCCAGGAAATAATTTGGCTTCATCTTAAATATCAGTGCATAATACTTATAAGGTAATAATATAATTAAAGGGTAAACACCTAAGGGATGAACTCCTATTGGCATCCATAGAAGTGGGACATATCCTAAAATAGCAAAAAATGTGGGCTGGCTACATGTTGCAAATCCTTTTATTTTATAGGTTGACTTAAACCATATTTATGGAGAGACTCTGGAGAGGCAACATAAACTGAGACTTCTGAAGGATGGAAAGCTAAAATACCAGGTATGTCTTATCTCAGAATCCCTGCCTTCTTATTGCATAACACATAGTTCTTAAAAAAAGTGCTCTGTGCATGGTGTAGTTGATCTAAAGTATAAGACTAAAGTTGGTAGTAACAGTCAATGCAAGTTAACTCTTAGCATCATGGCCTACAAGTCTCTTGTTCTTTCTCCCTACCCCTGGCAGATGATTGATGGAGAAATGTATCCACCAACAGTGAAGGACACTCAAGCAGAGATGATCTACCCTCCTCACATACCAGAACACTTGCAGTTTTCTGTTGGACAGGAGGTGTTTGGTTTGGTCCCAGGCTTGATGATGTATGCTACGATATGGCTGAGGGAACACAACCGGGTCTGTGACATCCTGAAACAGGAGCACCCAGAGTGGGATGATGAGCAGCTGTTCCAAACTACTAGACTTATATTAATAGGTGAGTGTCACTTCTACTACGTACAACTCTGACGTTCTCTTGTGCATGATAAGTCTACCTGTTATCTACTGCAGATGCACTAGGTGTAGCAAGAGGGAAAGCTGTTACTTAAATTGGCATATGAGAGCATACATCTCAACCTGCTTGACCTGCCACTGGGATTATATTGAGATACAGTTTCCTCCTGTATAGCTATATTAAAGAGAGAACTGAATAAAACTGAGCTAAGTGATACTTACTTCCCTTATTAAATGGAAACAGAACTGAAAGCTGTGAAAAACAGGAAGCTAAGGCTCATTTCTCAGAGAAAGCATGTAAGGCTAGGTGACCTCAGACTCTTGGATCTTGTGCATGTTTTGTGTGTTGGGTTTTTTTTTGCTTGTTGGGTTGTTTTTTTTTTTTCCCCTGGGGTTGGTTCAGTTCAGGTATGCTTTAAAAGAACAGGTGTGTTTGTTTAGTGTTAGGAAGTTATGTGAAATGTAATTGTACATATTTGTCTGTCTGTTCAGTGGTATTTAGCCTTCTGTATATTGTGATGTACATTAAGCTTGAAAAGACCTTGCCCAAACTGTCTGAAACAGTAAACCAATACAATGCTATTAAGCAGCTCAGAAGCTTTCAGATACCAGCTTTCAGTTGCTTTCAGATACCAACTTTCTTCATTATCCCCTACATCCACCCTAGAGAGTATTGTGTAACTGAACACAATGTAGATACTGATGTGTGCTGTTCTGTGGAATATACAAGGAAGTGTATCTGGGGTGGGGGAAGCAGCCTGTAGAAAACGCTTCTCTACCAAATTTTTTAGTCTTAAAATACTGCTTCATACCTTAATCATGTAAAATAGATGAATTATTTTCTAGAAGTGATAACAATGTTGAAGAATGTGGTACCCTGATCATTATAGGTCTGGAGGGGTTTTTTTAAGAACAGTTCAGAAATATTTTCTTTGAGCAGAGGAATCACCTAAATTTTGTGAGGGAATTGGTACCAATGTTCTTCTGTTTCATTAACCAACAGGAGAAACAATCAAGATAGTTATTGAGGACTATGTACAACACTTGAGTGGCTACCACTTCAAACTCAAGTTTGATCCTGAGCTGCTCTTCAACCAGCGATTTCAATACCAGAACAGAATTGCAGCTGAATTCAATACTCTCTACCACTGGCACCCACTTCTGCCTGACACTTTCCAAATACATGACCAGGAGTACACTTTCCAGCAGTTTCTCTACAACAACTCCATAATGCTGGAACATGGCCTTTCCCATATGGTGAAGTCTTTCTCCAAGCAAAGTGCTGGCAGGGTAGGTACTCCCTCAAGTTGCTAGTAAACCAACAGAGATGTAAACTAGGGGTGGGACAAGGGGGTAAGATAGAGCTATTGAAAACTAATCAAATACTATAAAGGCACAATATCATTACTCTTACCAGGAGATCTTACTATTTTTCATATTTATTAAATAGGTTGCTGGTGGGAAAAATGTTCCTGCTGCAGTACAGAAAGTAGCAAAGGCTTCAATTGACCAAAGCAGACAAATGAGATACCAGTCCTTGAATGAGTACAGGAAACGATTCATGTTGAAACCATTCAGATCATTTGAAGAACTTACAGGTAACAGTGTTCATCCTTTCTAACAAGGGCTTTTTGCTTAAAATGGCTAACAGAGTTCTACAGTGTTGTTACTGTCTTGAAGAGGACAGTCTTGCAATGAAAATAGGATTTTTCTGCTTATGGTTTTTACTAATCAATTACAGGAGAAAAAGAAATGGCAGCTGAACTGGAAGAGCTTTATGGAGACATTGATGCTATGGAGCTGTACCCAGGCCTTCTTGTAGAACAGCCACGACCAGGTGCCATATTCGGTGAAACAATGGTGGAGATTGGAGCACCATTCTCTCTGAAAGGACTAATGGGAAACGCTATCTGCTCCCCTGAGTACTGGAAGCCTAGCACCTTTGGTGGAAAAGTTGGATTTGAAATAATCAATACTGCATCCTTACAGAAGCTCATCTGCAACAATGTGAAAGGCTGTCCCTTCACAGCTTTCCACATCTTAAATCCTGAACCTGCAGAGGCAACTATTAATGTTAGTACCTCAAAAACAGCAATGGAAGACATCAATCCCACACTACTACTGAAAGAAAGATCTGCTGAGTTGTAAAAATCCATCTATTTATTTATTTAACTACATAATTTATTCTATTTATGACTTAAAGTTTTGGAAAAAAAAAAAAAGGTGGGGGGGAACCCCCAAAACTTGAGCTTCTTCATTCTGGGGGTTGCCCTAGATGCCTTACTCAGGTAAGGCTTCTACTTACAAAAGGGATTTTCTGTGTTTGAGCTCTGCAGTGTTGAATCCCTTGTTTAAAGTCTTCTGTAACAGAACTATGTATTCCAAAGTGGACAAACGTTCCAACTTTTTTTTTGTTTTAGTACTTGACAAAAAGTGTTAGTGGGGTTTTTGTCTCTTCGCTTGATATGTCGTAGAACACTACAAAAAGCAAGTTACTGCCTCAGCAACTTCTTAAACAGGCCATTGAACTAAAAGTACAAGAAAAATTTGCCTTAATGGAAACTGCCAGGGAAGATTATTAATTCAATATGAGCACTCAAAGATTAACAAAAATACATATACTTGAGACTGGCTCATGAAGAGTCAGAAAATGCATTGCATTCATTGTTGATACTACCTCTCCCTCATTGCAAATAAGGCACTTTGTATAGTAACTTATGTTTGGGTTTATGTGTGAATCTACTTTCATGTGGCATTATACTTTTTTAACTTATTTAAAGAAAATGGAACTCCTTTTGGATACTGCTTGTTCTTGAAGCATATGTCACAGATGTGTTATTTGTGTGAGAGAATAATAGTAGGTACTGAGCTTAGAAATAACTGTCATGCTGCAATACAAAGCTGCTTGTATCTTGCTTCAGATGTTTTATCATGCAAGCTTGGGGAGATCTTAAACTTAGTCCAAATTATTGGTATACTTTTTGTAGCTATAGTTCTCTGGTCTAATTGATAATATAATTTTAATCTTTCTTTGTCACTTTAAGGACAAATGGGCAGTATGGCTTTAGATAAGGATATGACTATAGTATAGCTTTTAGTACCCAAACCCCAGATTCCTGGGGAATAGTGAAAACTGAGAAGCTGTGTAAACTCACACAGCAGAGAAATGAATATAGAGTAGATCTAATGAAACTTCAAGACACCAGGACTTGGAGGTAGCTTATGTCTGTGTATACAAGCTATATATGTGAGTTATAGTTCTATTTATTTGGGGGAAGATGGATAATGGTTTTTTTATAACTTATAAACAAAAGCATTTTAAGTGACTTAAGTTTATTTAAAACTGGCTAGCTAGCACAGAATCTCCTAGACATATTTGACCTGATCCACCACTAAAATATATAGCCCTACCTGGGTACGTAATGAGTTACACAGGTTCTTGTACCAGCACATCAAACTTTGTGTGTAAGGGTATTTTTTTTTTTTTTTTATTTTTTTTTCTAATTTCTAGAGAGGAAATGTAGAAGATGATCCTCCCATAAAAGCAGCTTGGGAACTATAGATAAAAAGAAAAGTCACTTCAGACTGGAACAGAGCAGCAACCTGCTATTCTGTGCCTCTGCTCAAAATTTCTTGACTACTTCTGGAAAAGGACTTGAGTTTTTATGTTTCACATGAATCTCTCAAACATTTCTAGAGGCTTGCATATTGTAATGGCTATGGCAGTAGTATAGTTGACTGTGACTTCTGTTTCTGCTGATTTATTTAAAGAGGCAAATTACCTTTTGCTATGTAAGCTTGTAATTGTTAGTGTGAACAGCTGAATCAAGATCTCCTGTAGCAGTCAATATGAGTGACTGCTTTGAGGTGGTCTTTGTTATGAATGCTTTGGGAGAAAGGGCATTTGTTTTCCTTCTTCTATTTGAAGAATGAAGGAGGGAAAATCTTCAATAACCTTATATTAAAAGGTGGTTAGTACTGTATTTGCTTATAAGTGAAAACTGCTTGGACACTTGATAAACATGTAATTATTATTCAGATCCATCTTTGGAACACACTTCAGAGCACCCTTCTATTAGTAACAAGGAAAAGTGTTTGGCTTAGCGTCAAAGAGAGGCAAGTCTGGACAGATCTAGTTATTTTAGACCACATAGTAGAGGAATTCCTCAGACCATGTAATTTGAGTTAAGTTATATGCTGCTTCAGAACAGAATCATGTTCACTGTGTTTTGTACTCTGCAGCCACATTTCAACAGTCACTTATCTTTGACCCAACCTGCTGGGTTTGGCTGGGTTCAAGTTGCTTATGATAAATATGTATGTTTGAGATTATTTATTTTAAAAGTATGTGAATTGTTTTTCATTTTATTTTTGTAGGACAATAATGGTTTTTAAAATGCAATTGTTTATATAAATAAATTGAAAACATTTCCTGTATGGACTTATTTTTTTAGTGTGCTTTCCTTCAGCAGTATTTAGCATGAAATAATTACTACTCTAGATTAAATGGGGACTTCTAGGTAATTAAACAGCATTAAATTATCTTATATAAACTCTCAAATCTAGATGCCTGTAACTTAAACCATCCAAGTATGTTGTCTCCAGTTTTTCCTTTTCACTGCTGACTTTGGGCAGGCTTTCATTATGACAGAGCTAGAGAAGCCAGTTGCTATTCCCCAACAGTGAAGGTGCCACCAGTGGTGCCTCTTGACAATGTAGGTGATTTATAGGGAAAGTGCAATATTGGAAATGCACAACAGCAAGTTGGTGTAACCAACCTCCCTTTACCATTCTATGTACTAAAACTTTCCTAAGCAAGAACAGTCCATAGACCTTTCTCTTCAAGCTTAGCATGCCCCATGAGGGGAAACCACTTCAGCATACAAGCAACTACAGGACAAGGCCTTTGCACTTGAGTGTGTTTTCAGCAGCGGTAGATTGTCCCTGTATTCAGACAGGAAATTCTGAAGCTGTGCCATCCACTTCTTCACTGACTGTTTTCCCTTTACACAAAGGTCCGTCTTTGCTATTATCACCACAGTTACTGGCTAACTTTGCAGGGTCATGCAAGCTAGAAAAATGGGCAGGGGGGTTAAGAGAAGCAGTGGTGTGCTTTAATAAAAGAACAGAGACAGGAATTTCATGAGTTGGTGCAATATGTTCCTCTTGCACAAGGAGCACCTCCAAGGTTATCAGTTTCTTATGTTTTAATCTCTAATAAGGAATGAGAGGAAGCTATGAAGGAACTACTGAGGGGATCATGCACTTGTACTGTTTCAGTCAACTCCTACCACCTCCACCCAGACACTGAGCAAATGTCACCTCACGCACCCTTTTGTGCTCAGCTCCCACTATCATCGCACTGCTAACTGTCTCAAATACTCCCCCATCCCACTATTGGTGCCCTGTCCTCTCACAGCTGTGAGCACATAAGTGACTAACCCCTAAGCCACAGTCCTTCACCCAGAACCAACTTCCTTCCAGCTACAAAAAATGTTCTTCGGTCTAAGGCTCATCCCAGTGACACAACTCTATATACCCAACAGTACTCCAGCCCTGGAAGTATGTAGCTCCTTTCCATCTCCACCAGTGTACAGTTCCCTTACTTATTGTACCCAGGCACCTAAAAACTTCCAGCAGTTCCCCTCAGCTTAAAACCCAAGTCTTCACCACTTCAGTAACCATCTTCAGCTTCAAAAAAGCAATGTTTTGAGCACCCTTCCAAGGGTATCACTCCAGTCTTTCACCTGGCTGGATGTGGAGGCTATGGGTAAACAGAGGCATGTGCAGACCATGTATGAGGAATGCGGCTTTTTTTTTCTTTTTCTTTAATAGCCAGCCAACTCATTTGCTTGACAAGCTAATTCATTTCTTACATGTTTCTTTTCTGAGGGGAAATGGAGTAAGGAAATGAGCAAAGACAAGACAACTTCAGGGGAAGCATGGGTTTGGCTGCTGCTGCCAGCATGGCTAGGCACTGCAAGGGGAAGTGCGGCAGCAAGAAAGTAGCAGTGAGGTCATCCACAGAGAAGGTGTTTCAGGTGACTGCTGCCCTAATTAGGGAAGGGCCAGTCCAGATGGATTCAGCACACGATAGATGAGATAGCTTGATCATGGAGCAGCTCCTCCTTCCCTCTGAGCAGGGGCATGTCCTGATGATACAAAAGGCAAGAATGTTCCTCAGAGGAAACTTGCCCTATGAAATACTTGCTCTCCAGCCTGGGTTGAGGTAACTGTTTCACCCAAGGCAATGCAGTAAAGGAGGGGGGCTCAGCATTTAAGTCATACCCTTGTAGAGAAAGTCCATCAAGGACTACAAGAGCTCTGTGCTTTGGGAGCAGGTAACTATACACCATGACCTTTACCAAGGGCTTTTGCCTTTCATCATTGGCTTGCTTGCCTGCTGTTTAAGAGGTCTTTATGGACGCTGAGTCGAAGCCCTGCAGGCATCTGACCAGGATTATTATTTCTGATATGCTCACCGGAGGTGCATTGACTGGAGTGCTAATGCTCCCAAGACATCTGCTTCACTCAGGTTTCAGGAGACATTTCTGTCACAAGTGGCTTCTGCTTTGCAAGAAGCTTTCAGCACCAATCCAGAAAAGTTAACAGGTAGTTTGACCAAGGCGCAGAAATGACAGGAAGGAGAGAGGGAAACTCATGTAGAGGGGAATGGATATAGCACTCATTCCTTGTCTGCTCACACCTACTGAAATAGATGAACAGCTCTGGAAAAGCTTAATACAAAGATGTGCTCTTTCCTTTGGAAGACCACAAAGGAAAAGAATCTGCAAGTTGTAAGAATATATATATATACTCATATACACACTCATATATATACACACTCATATATATATATATGACAGAAAGGAGCAGGCTCTATCTATACACTCTAAATATGGAAAAGGAGTGAATGGAGAGATCCTAAACTTTTTGCTAAAAGGCATGAAAAGAGCCACACAAGGCAGAAATACAGCAGCATCACAAAGAAACATCATATGGGAAAAATTCTCATTGGAAAGAGCTGAGTGCTCCTCTTCCTTTAATGTAGAGTTTCAGTTTGGAAATAACATTATGCTGAGAGGCAACATAATTGGTTTCAAGTTGCACTTTTTTTCCCTTCGATACTTATTTTTTAAAATTAGCATAAAATCTTCTGTAACTCATGTTCTTACTCTGTAACTCTAGACATTTTCACTGATACTGGCAAGAGACTGATCACAACCAAAAAAAAACTCTCCAACCACTACATGACTTCTCTGCTGTTCAGGAATGAGACAAACAAGAGCGCAGATGTCAAGAAAGTGAGAAGGAAAATGGTAGGCCAAGAAATTCACAAATTTTTCTTACATGAATTTTCTTTAATGAAAATCCTGAGAACATACCAAAAATCACAACATTCACTTATAGCCATGCTAAAGCTTAGGAAACTAGACAGTCACAGATGGCCTGGGCAAGCTGGGAGCTGAGCGCTGTCAGTAGAGAGAGGATATTAAAGCTTGTGAGATCTCAATGGTTTGCCATTGGGAGAGGGAAGGGTACAAAGCACTCCAAGGTTTGACTCATGCTGGTTGCTTGTTCTCAGTTCTGAGCAAGTGGGTATTAGCCATCAGATAGAAATGAAAGCATGGAAACCCCAAACCTGGAGGGGGAAGTCAAATAATATTCAAGGCATCTACTTTCAAACCAGCCCACTGCATACCCTCTGAGAATCCCGCTGGCTGCGGGGCATGCCTAGGGAAAGTTGAAAATACATTGTATCTTCTAACAAACTATAATCTCCTTTTTCTGTTGTTTCTAATTAGTAGCTGCTACCAGACAGGCACTGAGAAAATACAAAGTATCACATAACTAGCAGCAGGCTGCTCACAAGTCCAGCGAATCTTTATTTAATGCAGTAGGAAAGTAGTAGTTCATGTTTCCATCTCTAAGCCAAAAATACTTGCAAAAAGTAAAGGAGTATCCTGAGGGAAATGCATTCTTCCTCTGGACTTTAGTCTTTCACAGTAACCAGGTGTAGCTCATTACTTCAGGCTTACACAGTAGTGCATGTAGGTGTGTGCAAGCATCCTTGTTCAAACCTGCCCTGCTGACAGGTAATTTTAACACCCATTCATTTTCCACAAAAGGACTGCATTTGTGGTAGACTTCGCTATGAAAGCACATGAAACTTTTTAAGCACACACCCCTTGAAATGGGCAAAAATGTGAAATCAATGCCCATCACACTGAACATGATGAAGCAGCCAGGTGGCAGTTGGAGAAGGCATGTTCCCCAGACAATGTGTCATCTCCTCTTGCTTTCCCCTATGCCATGAAGATCTACCCAAAGAAAATATTTTCATAAGCATTCATCAAGGAAACATTGTGCAAGTCATACTGGCTTTAGCGTAATGCCATAATGTGTGGCTGCTAATAAGGGTATTTCTGAATTTATGCTGACCAGTCTTAAAAGAAGGGAGGTGAGACAAAGACCCTGAGACTTGGTGTAAGTTTAATTTGGTATAAAAGCCCAGCTCTGTGAGACTGCAAAATCATCAATTGTTCAGTATGATTTTAATCCCAGAAAAGATTCAGTGAACCATGACAGAGCAACAAAACATGGCTAAAAGCAGCAATGCTGACTCCAGCTATGCTCTCCAGCACCTTCAACACTTTACCCTGAGAACTGACAACGCTGTATCCTTTCAGTTGTGGCTTTCAACCCTGTTGCCTAGACAATTTTAATTAATCCTTCATAACAAATAACACTGAGTTGCTAAGTAGCAGTCATAAGTAATAATTAAAACAAAACTGTGTTGAGCTTGCTCAGCTGTGAAATACTAGTTCTTACATAAGGCTGGGATGTCACATAAGATGATCCAATCACATCTTAGAGAAGCTGTAAAAAAGGTATTATGTTGAATGAAGCAAGGAAGTAGAGGCCATTCCAAGTGCATCAGGGCTGAGGATTTTTGGGAATAGAGTATTTCAGTGAAAGCAGGAAAAAAAAAAAAAAATACAACTAAAAAACCAAAAAGCATTTCTGAATTATAAATTGACTTTATTTTCTCAGTGCCAAACAAATTGGTAGAATTTCAGAAAAATTCAGGATATATTTCCAGACCTGGGACAATAAAACCAGCTTCTTTTCACTGTTTGTTAGGAGAAATGTTTTGGTGTTTGTCCTTATAACTCTCTTAATGGTGAACAAAAGATTTCCCAACCTGACCATGAAAGGGAAGGTCCTTCTGCAGATCACCCAAAATATGTTACAGGGAAGGGGTGCCATCCAAAGGGACTTTGGCAGGCTGGAGAATGGGCCAGTACAAACCTCATGAAGCTCAACAAGACAAAGTGCAAGGTCCTGCACCTGGATCAGAGCAATCCTAATCACCAATACAGGCTGCTCAGAGACTGGATTGAGAGCAGCCCTGGAGAGAATGACTTGGGTGTTGACTTGTGAAAAGATCAACATGACCTGGAGTTGTGAGCTTACAGGCCAGAAAGCCAAAGGTGTCCTGGACTGCATCAAAAGGAGCATGACCAGCAGTTAGAGGGGGGTTATTCTGCACCTCTATTCTGCTTTCATGAGTCCCCACCTGGAGTCCTGTGTCCAGCTCCTGGGCCCGCAACATAAGAATATGGACCTATTGGAGCAAGCCCATAAGAGGACCATGAAGATGATCAGAGGGCTGGAGCACCTCTCCTATGAAGACAGGCTGAGAGAGTTGGGCTGGTTTAGCCTAGAGAAGAGAGAGCTCTTTGGAGACCTTAGAGAAGCTGTCAGTACATAAAAGGGGCTTACAAGAAAGCTGGAGAAGGATATTTAATAAAAGCAAGTAAGTGATAGAACATGGGGCAATGGCTTTAAAGTGAAAGAGGGGAGATTTAGATTTATATTAGGAAGAAATCCTTCACATTGAGGATGGTGAGACACTGACACAGGTTGCCCAGAGAAGTTATAGATGTGACATCTCTGGAAGTGTTCAAGGCCACGCTGGCACTTTTGAGCAACCTAGTCTAGTGGAAGGCATCCCTGCCCATGGCAGGGAAGTGGAACTCGATGGTCTTTAAGGTCCCTTCCAACTCTAACCATTCTACAATTCTATGTTACATAAAATCGACACAAAAGCAATCTCATATTACTGTATAGTAAGTAAATTTGAATGTTCTCAACAATTTCAGTCTAAATTAGATATGGTTTTCATTCAATCACATATGCTCTCCCACTCAATAGACAATGAAGGCTAAAAACTGTACTGAAGTTCCAATGCATTCTCCCTCAATCTGAAGAAAGAAAAAGATTGCTTGCCTCATACGGGAGAAAATTTAAAAGGTATATGAACACCCTCTGTGAAGACCAAGTTAGTCTCCCTTAACAATTAAATAAACATCAGAGCACCTAATGAGAGATGAGACTTTAAAAAACAACTTTGCTGCAGTGAGCCTGGGGTTTTGGTTTCTGCAATTCTTTAACACTTCTGAAAACATCTCTGGAGATCTTCTTTTTGATATCGAAGACCAAGGCTCCCCTAGAGTGCTGAAAAATGCTCCGTATCCCTTGCCAAATGTGCAAGGCTTTTCAGTTAAAATATCATTTTAAATAAGATACAGAAAAAATAAGAAGCAAGCAATGGTTTTCCAGTAAGCCAAGATCAGTAGTGTTTCACAGAATAATTTTTAAAAGTAACAGCAAAAATAAAACCATTTCTCACATCTCAAAGATTTTCTCAGTACTCTCATTTCTCACTTCTCAAGGCTTTCTGAATAGAGAATTGAAATCTCCAAGGTTCCTTGTTTTTTAGGAAGTTCATATCCTTTTTAAAGTAATTTTCTCCGTCACTCTTGGTTGCAAGTATTTCTCATAACTCCTTTTAAACCTTCTATGCAAACAAATGAACATTTACCACCATATTTGCTTATTTGATAGTCAGGTCTACAGCGACTTCAGCTATTACATCAAATTCGACATTGGGGAAGTTGCACAAAATTTGAAGAATGTTGTTCTGCTGCAAACATAATTGCAAAGTTTATGCCCTTTCCTAGAAACAAGGGGAAGCTATTTTACTGGTACTTTCCACCTTCCATCTTCAGTGGGATGCAGTGGAATAACAGGTACAAAACAATTTTCGTATGTAATTTGTTAGAGAAATAAAAAATCTGCAGGTATCATTCAACATGAAAGAGCACTTTGGGATGCTCAGAATTATGAAGCAATTTGAAAAAATTCTTCGGAGACTGCGTATCAGATTTAGAACCAAGTTCTGAAAACCTTATGCTTATCTTCATTTCCTGGCTGCCAAAATGGCTAGGGAAGCTCATTAGAAAGGGTTCCCATGAGATTTCTGTCAGTTCTGATTTCACACATAGTGAGAAACTACAAGACCAGCCTCTAATGCAGATTTATTTTATTTTTACCTTTGTTTACATACCAGGAGCCAGAGATAGACTGAGGTTCTATTTGCTTCAGCACTCTCGTAATGACTGGTCTGAGAAAAAAATTTGTTTGGCAGAAGGATGTGCTACTCCCCACCACATTAAATCTGCTTGCTCCTTCTCAATAACTATAACATTTACTGGGGGAACTGGAAGGCAGAAAAAGATGTAAATTTTCTTGAGTGACTAGTAAGATTTTTATTTATTTGCCTCTAGTTCTATTTTCACAGGGAGACACTTCCTTTAGAAAATGTTATATTACTTACGATTCAACACATTAATGGGTAGGCAATATGAGAGATTATGAACAAGATTCCTTATTATTAAAAGGCCATAAATGCACCCACTTGAATAAAGCTTTGACAGAGCAATCTGTCATCAGATTTTAGCCTAGTCTAGGTTTGCATGACTAGCACAAAGCCAGCCCCACCTTCCAGTTCACAGCCACACTCAGTTTGCCTCAAATTGGTCAAGTTCTTCTTACTCTACTATTGACATTTAATATAAAAGAATTTATTGACTACACACTTTCAGCTCTTTAACAAAATCCCTTTCTTTTTCCCTCCTGCACTCCGTTTCTCATAACCTGTAGGGTATAGAATCTAAGATGGTTAAGAAATAAAGTGTATTTACCATAAAATGAGTTTCATAAAAATCAACTTTTCTGAACATTTTGCTTTTAGCTTATTTTATTCATCTGATTTTTACTGTTCTAAATCCTGTTATTTATCTGGTTTTTAGCATTCTACAAGCCTGTTATTTTCTGATTTTAGCTGCAGTCCATAACTCTTCCAGTTTTTATTTTTCTACTGGGAGAAGGCAATCCATAGAAATTTCACAACCTGGCAAGGACTGAACCCAAGTTTGAACATAGTTCTTCAGCAATGCAAACAAGGTTCTTTGATCCGCTGAAACAAGCTTACTTCTTGATGCAATCAACCTGAAAATTCAGATTTGCAGCCCACTTTTCTTCCAGATAAAGCTGGTATAATCTAAATTGGTCTTATTTATGGCTGAATCACATTTATTATCAGAAGGAGAAGGTGATCACCTGGAGTCTTCTGCAGGGATTTGGTCTTCGTGCTTGCTACCTTGGTCTGCAAATCTCACAGCACAGTACAGAAGACCTTGATATCAGTTGAGCAGGGAGACCAGGTGGGTTTCCTACAGTAGTAGTGATGTAGACTTTTGTTTGAAGGTGCCATGTAGCACCTTCTTTGCATGTGGCATATTCTTGTTATTTAGAAGGTATGCAATTTGTGTTTGCCTGAAAGAAAAATCTTTTTCTCATCATTATAGGTATCTTCTACTATAAAACTACCACCCTGCCTTAAAGGTGCAGACTATTTATAAGAAGGAATATGAGGACCATTCATAATTGCAAGGAGAACAAACCAACTACAAATAAGAAACTTCCAGGTTTGAAATAGAATTACAAAAATTATCATTGTGAAAGCTGCCCATTCATCCAGAGATCCTCAACAGATGTCAAAGATAACATGTGTCCACATACACATAGAAGCATAGAATCATAGAATAGTTAGGGTTGGAAAGGACCTTAAGATCATCTAGATCCAGCCCCTCTGCCATGGGCAGGGACACCTAACACTAAACCATGCCACCCAAGGCTATGTCCAACCCGGCCTTGAATATGCCAGGGATAGAGCATTCACAACTTCCCTGGGAAACCTATTCCAGCACTTCACCACCCTTACATTAAAGAATTTCTTCCTCATATCCAATCTAAACTTCCCCTGTTTAAGTTTGAATCCGTTACTCCTTGTATTCTCACTACAGTCCCTAATGAAGAGTCCCTCCCAGGCATTCCTATAGGCTCCCTTCAGATATTGGAAGGCTGCTATGAGGTCTCCATGCAGCCTTCTCTTCTCCAGGCTGAACAGCC